>BPLR01020927.1:80000-137857 GCA_021605095.1 Caerostris extrusa
TACATTTAGATTTTAAAATCTGTTTTTCAGTTTTAAACACACCACACTTCCCTTAAAAATTAATGCTACACATTTTTATTAAAAGACTATCTTCTTTGCTTTATGATAATTATTAGGGATTACCTTTCTTTGACATGATAATTATTAACGAGTATCTTTCTAGTTTGGAGACATTTTTGTTTATATCGCATTTAAATTAAAAAATATATATATATTTAAACAATTATTAACACTCCTTCATATTTACGATGTGTTAAATATTTCAATTTAACTTTTAGAATAATAATTTAACTGGAATTGATTGTATATATTTGATTGTTATTTTATTAATCCATTATAATTTTATAAATCAATGATTTATATAATCGATTAATTATTTTTATAATCTGGCCCTTGTGCTCTAAAACACCCAGCTATTTACCAACACTGTTTTGATTTGTTGCGAAATATTTCACAATTATTTATTTTTTAATATTATAGAATTCAGTAATTCTGCCAGAGAAACTTAATTTTTAGAATAACATGCAGATGACTTAATAGTACCTATAACGAAATATAAATGCGGGAAGACGACAGCGTCTATTTACTTTGTTGACCAAGATGATATTTCTGGAAGAAAAATCACCTAGGGCGTACAACTTGAATTTTTCACTTGATGAATCCCAAATCATTCCTTAATCTCACCGAGTCAATCCGATAATTTTTCCAATTTCCTCTTGACGCTTTCGTCTTAATTCCACAGCCCGGGGCTCTCAGCAGACTTGCCAGGTCTCTAATTATTTATTAGTGCCTCCATCCACCTTTTACCAGATTTGAAATCCTCTCCAAAATCCATCCGACGAGATTTCCGCCCAAGCGTTGAACGAAATTTGAAATCGCCAATTCCTAATTAAATCTCTGAAGGAGGAGAAGCATTGAAAGCCAATAACGCCGTCAGACGAGCATGGCGTCCAACTCATTTCCATGAGTAGCAGAGCAAATTTGAATTGAACACTGGCTACAGAGTACTCTTTATTGAGTACTAGTACCTGGATGACGGAGAAGAGAATATTTTAGATGGTAGCTTCAAGATCTTGTATTATCAGTCATTTGAAGTCTAATTGCAGAGCACTTTCGATTCGACGAACTTTTTTTTGTTGGTGATTGTGATGGATAATTAGTTTCAACATTTATTTCTCGTAGAAGTTATAAAATATGATTAATTTGGGATTAAGAAATTCAAAATTATTAATAGCACGACAGTAATAAAATTACTAGAACTCTTAATTTACTAATGAATTGGACGAAACCTACTTCTGAGCATTTATATGAGTGAACAAAGTAAATTTTATTTGGGGGTGTCCAGAATTACTTTAACGAATATAGAAGATTGACAAGCAAATATTTAAGATTACATCTTGAATCCTAAAATTATCAGTCATGTGAAGACTTATGGAAACTCATAATTTGGAATTTTTTTGAAGGGGGTAAAAATTTAATTTTGTTATATTTAATCATTGAAGTAACTTTAATACATATTTTATGTTTTTTAAATGTTATAAGAATTGGGGTTTTTTTTTGTTATTGTGTTTTCACTTCTGTGTACCACAAACATCTAACCAACATTTTATAAAGGTAGGATATTGCCTTTCGAGAAGAATTTTAGAGGTTGTGTGGGAAAAATTTGGAAAAACTCCCATCACCCAGACTGACTACCCATGCGAGATGTTTATAGATTGAATCATAATCGCCATTGCATCTCATTTCTGAAAGCAATAACAGCAACGGACACCGAAAGCTGCTGTAAACTGCATAAGCTGTTCGAGTTACCATTAACTGTTAAGTTTGTCTTCAGAATGAGATTCTAGTATGAATAGAGTTCTTTTTGTTTATTATATGACAGAGAAGATTATTGAAGCAAGTATTTTAGATAGCATCTAAATATCTTATAATTTTATTCATTTAACCTAATTTTTAAATATTTTAAATTTGACGAACTTAATTCTTGTTAATACAAAGTAATTAATTTAGCTTCGAGTATCACACATTTTCAAAACATTGTTGAATAAGGAAATTTAGGAATATACAGCGTACAGTACCCGAACTAAGAACCGTATATCAGCAAAGAACTAATTCTTATTACTGCTGCCTTATGAAATGTCCATCCCATTTATTTCTTGAGCAGTCGAACGAATTTGAATTTACCACCACGCCCAAATTATCTATATTGAATACATCTAGATGATGAAGTTGAAACATATATTTCAAAGAGATAATGCATATACAAGGGTTGTACCACAAACAGTTTTGAAAACCGTTCCTCAAACAAACAGCACTATGGATTTAACTTTGATGCTATCTGTGATTGGTTATAGCATGAATTAACATACATTTATACTCATTAAATGCATTTATTCCACGAAAAACAAATATACTTTTGAACCATTTTTTATAATCTTACAGAAGATTGAATAATTCTTTACATATTTCTTGAACCATTTGACGAAGAGTCTTGAATTCATTTTCATTCAAGTAGATTTATACCATTTTATAGCAACTCTGAAAAGTATCATAGTTTGTATTAGTACTCTTGAACCATTTGAATTAGTACTCTTGAACCATTTGTATTAGTACTCTTGAACCATTTGTATTAGTACTCTTGTACCATGAGTTGTATTAGTACTCTTGTGCCATAGACTGAATTAGTACTCTGCAGTACTAAAAAAAATGTATGATATTTTGCTATTAAAAGAGCCACATTACTCGCTCAATAAGAAAATGTCAAATTATGGTCAACCATAATATAATGGATCACAATAGTTGGCATAACCCTCAAATCTGAGACACATTTGTACACATTTCGTCAAAGCTACAACAGAAAAATATCTGATATAAAAACAAATTTTATATAATTTTGCAATAAAACTATATTTAGTATTTCTAATACGGAAAATAAACTACCGACTAATTTTAGAAATTTACGATATATTCAAAATAATCGAAGATTTGTCGAATAATAATAATAAATAAATTATTAATAAAATATTGCTTCTAATTGTATGTGTGATGTTTGAGTGCGTGTAAATAAAACTTTAAAAAAAAAAACGCTTATGGCTCTACTATTTTAACCCAACCACGCCCACTACATGTTTAAGATATATCAGATTATCAATGCTAATATTCATAACAATGATTTTAATTTGTAACTTATTTTAGCAGTTAATGTTCTTTTATTATGGTATTGGTACAGGTTATTTAATTCATTAATTAGTCTAGGTATTTATTAATATATACCTATACACCAGATCTGTAAATAAAGTTTTCTCATCCTGTTTTTTACATGATTCCTTTTTTAAATACCTAATAAATCCTTATAACTATTTGAATCTAAGTTATATAAAGTGAAAAATACATAATTTTCACACCAGATTTGTTGGCAAATTCCTTATAGATGTACACTAGATAAAAATAACTATAAGTATTCCGTATATTACAACTAATTAATTATACATAGTTATAAATACATGGTTATATAAAAATTCCCCTTAAATCGATTTCAAAGATAGAGCAGTTTGGCTCAAAGAATGACTACTACGTGTACATTAATCTAAAATGTATCATTTTAAAATTAATGGAGTCTTCAAAACTGAGAATAAAATGCAGATACAAATTAGTGCACGTCTCGATAAAACGAGCTGTCTGAAAATGCCACGACTTTGATGGATCACTGCTCTTCACTCGTGATAAGAATTTCACGATGGACCGCACAACAGCTGCAGTAATTGGGAATTCTCGAATCATTGTGGGCGGAATCGATTATGCCAATGCAATTAGATTTCATATTTGTGAAATTTTAATGCCACATATTCTTTGTAATGTAAGAAATTATTAATAAGTCATTAATTTAGATTATTTAAGTTCATATTTCATTTCTGATATGATGTGAAGATGTATTCAAATTTATTATATTTCTCGTAAAGTCTTTTAAAACTTAATGACTATAAAAAAAAAAAATAGATGTACTCTACTTTTATAGTTTTTAAAAATATTATAATATCATGTCGACTGGGAAATACAAATTAAATATAAGTCAATATCATGCATTTATCAATCATATTTGATTAATAATTGTTTTTATCTATTAACGTGTGTAAATTAAAGTGTGAAAAAAACCATGCCTTCTAGTATCTCAACCCAACCTAACCCACCACCTCAACCAACCTCACATACATGTTTAAAATATGTCAGACTAATATTAATAATCATAATAATGATTTTCCATAATATTAATAATCATAATATTTTTTTAATTTATTCTAATAATTTAGTTTTTATTATGGTAATGGTATAGATTTTTATTAATAGATACCTTTATACCAGATCTGTAAATAAAGATTTTATCATTCGATTCTTTTGTATGATTCCTTTTTTAAATGCTTAATAAATCCTTATAACTATTTGAATCTAAGTTAGACATATTGACAACTGTCGTGTTTGCCAGCTACATTGGAACAAAAAAAGTTAGATGCATTAAATTATTTTTTCACTTTCATAAGAAAGTGAAAAATAATTTTCACACTAAATTTGTTGGCAAAATTCAGATAGATACACAACAGATAAAAGTAACTATAAATATTCCGTGAAAACTCCGTATATTACAATTAATTAATTATTCATAGTTATTAATACATAGTTATATAAAATTCCCTTTAAATCGATTTCAAAGATGAGAGCAGTTTGGCTCGAAGAATGACTACATTAATCTAAATTGTATATTTTAAAATTAATGGAGTCTTCAAAACTAAGGATAAAATGCAGATACAAATTAGTGCCCGTCTCGATAAAACGAGCTGTCTGAATATGCCACGACTTTGATAGATCACTGCTCTTCACTCGTGATAAGAATTTCACGATGGACCGCACAAAGGCTGCAGTAATTGGGAAGGGAATCATTGTGGACTGAATCGATTATGTCAATGCAATTAGATTTCAAATTTGTAAAATTTTAATGGAATATATCCTTTGTAACGTAAAAAATTATTAAGATGTCATTAATTTAGATTATTTTAATTCACATTTCATTTTTGATATAATGCGAAGAAGTATTTAAATTTATTATATTTCTCATAAAAGAAACCTTATTGATTACAATAAAAATAGATTTACTCTCTTTTCACATTTTTTAAAATTACTATATTATCATACAATATTATTATGTACACTAAAGTGACAAAAGTCATGGGATAGCAATATGCAAATTTTCAGATAGCAGTAGCATCGCGTAGAACAGGTATAAATGCGCAGTGCTTTCGCAGAGCTTTCATTTCTGTTCAAGTTATTCATGTGAAGAGGTTTTGACGTGATGATGACCGCACGACGGGAACTAACAGACTTTGAAAGCGGAATGTTAGTTGGAGCTAGACGCATGGGTCATGCCATTTCGGAAATCGTTAGGGAATTCAACATTCCCAGATCCACTGTGTCAAGAGTGTGCCGAGAGTATGAAATTTCAGACATAACATCCCACCATGGACAGCGCAGTGGTCGACCGCCTGCACTTAACGACCGAGACCGGCGACGTCTGCAAGAGTCGTAAATTCTAACAGACAAGCAACACTGCGTCAAATAACAGCAGAAATCAATGTGTGAACTTGGCCCTCTGGTGCGACTGGACCGAACATTGACTGAAAATGCTTATGTTCTGCTACTTGAGATCACTTGCAGCCATTCATGGACTTCATGTACCCAAACAACGATGGGATTTTTATGTATGACAATGCGCCATGTCACCGGGCCACAACTGTTCGCGATTGGTTTGAAGAACATTCTGGACAATTCTAACGATCTGGCCACCAATGATCTGGCCGACATGAATCCCATCGAGCATTTATGGGACATCATCGAGAGGTCTGTTCGTGCCCAAAATCCTGCACAATCAAAGCTTTCACAATTATGGACGTCTATCGAGACAGCATGGCTCAATATTTCTGCAGAAGACTTCCAACGACTTGTTGAGTCCATGCCACGTCGAGTTGCTGCACTTCGCCGGGCGAAAGGAGGGCCGACACGATATTAAGAGGTATCCCATGACTTTGGTCACTTCAGTGTATCATGCAATTACTATATTATCATTACTATATTACAGGTTCAAATACAAATTAAACATTTGTTAGCGTCATACATTTAATTTTTCATAATTGATTAATAACTTTTATTTATTTGCATAACATAACATTCCGGATATTTGCTATAATTTTTATACTAGATTATAAACAAATATTGTTAATATTTGATAACAAATTTAATATATATATATATATATATATAAACTAAGCAACTTATTAATAAAATTATTTATTTAATTAAAAATAAGTTAATTAATTGATTGTAATTATTTAAAATTAAAGTAATAATTTAATGAACGAATACATTAAATAAAAAATCAATTATTTCTAGACTTTCTCGAATCATTGTGGGGCTTAATCGATTATACCAATGCAATTAGATTTAATATTTGTAAAATTTTAATGGAATATATCCTTTGTGACGTAAGAAATTATTAATTTGCAAAAAGTCATTAATTTAGACTATTTTAGTTCATATTACATTTCTGATATAATGTGTTGAAGTATTTAAATTTGTTATATTTCTCGTTAAAGTAATAAATATAGATCTACTCTAATTTCATATTTTTAAAATTATTATATTATCATGTCGGTACAAATAAAAATTAAATATTTGTCAACGTCATGCATTTATTTTTCAGAACTGATTAATAATTTTTACTTATCTGCATAAAAATAACATTTAGAATATTTGCTACAATTTTTATTCTAGATTTTAAACGAATATTGTAAATATTTGATAGCAAAATTAAAATATATAAAAATTATTATTAATAAAAAAATATTTATATAGTTAAAAATAAATTAATTGATTGTAATAATTTAAAATTAAAATAATAATTTAAGTAATGAACATATTAATTAAAAATTAATTAATTAGTTAATTAAATTCTATGAACTTAATAAACTGCAGTAATTGGGAAGGTGTAGTAAGTCTAGATTTTCTCGAATCATTGTGGGCTTAATCGAATATGGCAATGCAATTAGATTTCATATTTGTACTCTTTTAATGGCATATATTCTTTGTAATGTAAGAAATTATTAATAAGTCATTAATTTCAGACCATTTTAGTTCATATTTCATTTCTGATATGATCTGAAGAAGTATTTAAATTTATTATATTTCTCATAAAAAGCTTTAAACCGTATTGGTTATAATAAAACAGACTTATTGTCTTTTTATAGTTTTTAAATTTATTATATTATCATGTAGATTGTGAAATACAAATGAGATATGTGTCAACGTCATGCATTTTTCTAATTGATCCATAATTTTTGGATAACATTCCGGATATTTGCTATAATTTTTATACTAGGTTATAAAGAGAATAATGAAAATATTTGGTAATAAAATTAAATTACATAAAATTTAAGCATCTAATTAATAAAAAAAAATATTTAAATATTAAATTAATTAATGAATACATTAATAAAAAATTAATTAATTAATTAATTAATTAAAGTTTACAACTTATAAATATACCAAAATAAGATATATTTATTTATTAAGTTGATAATTTTGATCAATAAACATCTTATGCTCAACTTATTTAGTAAAAGATATTATAAGAATAATTAATATTTGTTTGGAAAATGCTTATTTACTTGATAAACATATTCATATAATTATAAAATTTCAAATTTTCAATATTTATATACCTTTTAGCGAAATCAAGATTTTCCTTTGGTAAGAAATGCTTCCAAACTGGGTATAAAATATTAACTTCATCGTATCGTTAATCTTATTCCTTATTCTCAAAAAACTTTTATTTTGTTAAACATCGGTGAGCCTCGTGTTCCAGTTATGTATGCCACCAACAGCCTAGTGAAGGAGATAATGAAGAAAATTGCCTTCTGGGAAGACTTTGGAGAATAATTGCCCTAGATTAGTACATCATATAGCTGAAAATACGGATAAACCCCACCAAGAGATGTCTTACTATCAATGTGAGACGCTTTATATGTATTATTCCAATCGACATCGAGACTCTTCGTTCTTGAAAGCGTTCATTGCAACAAACACCTATTTGAATGTACAAATCTACACCTTCTGCATGGAAGCTGCACATATTTATTACTGGGCCACGAGTCTTGTTATTAAATTTAATTTAAATAGAATCCAATCGTTAATCAAATTTCGAATTCTTCAAAAAAATTTTGCTGAACATCGGTGAGCCTCGTACTCTACTTATATATGCCACTAACATCCTAGTGAAGGAGATAATAAAGAAAATTGCCTTCTGGGGCAGACTTTTATGACTAATTGTCCCATATTAGTATATCGTACGCCTAAAAACTCGGAAAAACCCACCAAGTCGTATTACCCATCAATGCAATACACTTTATATGTGTTATTCCAATCTCCATCGAGATTACTCGTTCCTGAAAGCCTTCATTGCAACACACACTGTCCTATTTTGTTTGAATCTAAGTTGCACATGTTTATCATTGGGCCGCGTATCTTATTATCAAATTTAATTTAAATAGAATTTTTTTGTCATTTAATCTTTTTTTTTCAAGCAATAAATACTCCTCGAATGATATATTGTCTTTAATATTTTACACGTAATCGTTACAATATTTATTGCATGTGTTCAGAATACTTATTGCATGTGATCTCATTTATTTTCCTTTTTTTTTATTTTAAAAAAAAAGGAAAATAAAATAAAAGTGAAAATGCTTTTAAAATTGGAAAATTCACTGAATGAAATTTCACATAAAAATTTCTATGTCTTATTTTATTTTGGCAAATAAAAATACTTCAGATTTAAAGTGAATCGACTGTACGAGGCTGAAATAAAAAAAAAAGAAATCACATCGGTTTTCTGGCGAATAAAAAAGAATTCTATTTGTATTTTTCATATAAAAGCATTCAATTCAATTTAGGAAATTCCTTTTCCATCGTTTTGAAGTGGTTTACTGAAACATATTGCTTTTGTATTTAAATCTAAAAATATGCCATTTATTGCAAATAGAATATGTGTTTCTATTTTAGATTAACTTCTTAAAGACATAGCGTAATCTACTATCTCGAATTAATTAAATTATTGTATTCTCAACTTTATAAAAAATAATGCAGTATGAAGAGAGTATCTTGCATTTTTTTTTTCAAACTAAAGGAGTTCTAATCGATATATTGTTTTTAAGATACAAGAATTGTACGTTCATAAATAAATATGGGACCTGATGGATGAGTGACTATTCAAGTGACATTTTCAAGTATAATGATTTTTCTTATTTATTTACTAATTCCATGTTACTGTCCAACACTTTAAATTACAATCACTTGATTAAACGCAAACTAATCTAGACTATATAAAAAGTAACAATATTTAAAGTGGAATTCTCATGAATTTGGAAAAACGATGTAAAAAGTACGAAAATCAATATAAATTATTTAACATGAAACCCATTCTCTGAAGACGATTTCAATTACAAAATAATTGATAGCCACTTATATTAACGATCATTCAATGACAGTTATTTTCCTTTAATTGTTTTTCCATTACTGCGTTCCTTTATTTAAAAATTCCAATGCCCAACACTTTTAATTACAATGTCTTCTTGATTGGACGCACTCCATTCTAGAATCTTTTCCGCAGCATCAGACTCAAACAGAAGAATTCTTTCCTTAATCTTGGCAAATGCATTAACGATGCCCCCAGTGTCTCTCAAACCTTCACTCAATTAAGAGAAACTCACTAGTTGATCAGTGATTAACATCCAGAAAGTCTCCCAAACCACCAGTTGAGCAAGCACAAAAGACAGCAAAACCAATTGAGTTTCTTCTTTTCAAAATAACGAAGGACTTAATTTGGTGCCACGGAAATAAATGTTTGACTACTTTCTCCAACAACGAGGGAAATCTAATATCTTTTATTTCACTTCTTTTCTTTCCTCCGCATTTCCCGCTAATGTCGACTATTAATTAAAAACCCGAGGTGATCGTTCCGCCCGACATGCGTTCTCGATTTAATTGCTGCCAAGCAATCCCTGAAAGTCATTACTTCGTTTGAACGCCCAGTATTACTGCTGACAGACGTACCAGGGGGTGGTATCACTTCTTGTTTTTGAGTGTCCTGTCACGGTGATGGTGTCTCTTAATGGCCATGATCCTGAGATTCCAGGAAAAGTGAACGTTCACTTTTCCCAAGACTAATAAGCTGTCTTTTTGGAATGTTGTTACGTGTTTAAAATATGTCACGATCTAGAAAAGCAATGTGTGTATTAGAACGTTGCCATTTCGTTAAATGCCTAGTTAGTCTCATTATGTTATAGATAAGATAATATTTATTTTATATTAAAAGAATATATATATATATATATAAATATACCCCTTCATGGATCAGTTTCCTTAAGATAAATTATGTTTTATTACAATTATCTCGTATCTCATTTTTATGCTTTTTTGAAACATCACGAGTTAACTAGTGTGGAAATTCGTTCTTTGCAAAACGTGTATTTTGGTTAACCTTGTAGTATTATTCTAAGGCAAAAACGACTTTACTCGTGTTATATCATAATTTTTAGAGTTGGCGTTGGGGAAAGTGAACGCTCTGGTTAGCACCAAGACAAATAAGGTGTCTTTTTGGAGTGTTGTTACATGTTTAAAATATGTCACGAATTTCGAACAGTAATGCGTGTTCTAGAACTTTGATTACTAGAATAGTACTAGACTTTTTAACACATTGTATTCATTTATAGATTAGATAGTATTTATTTTATATTAAAATAAATTATATATAAATTGTATTAAAGCTTGATGAATCAGTTTTTTCAAGATATAACATTGTTTTTGTTATAATTATCTTGTATTATTTATGCTTTTATGCTTTTGGAAACACACTTAGTTAACTTGTATACAAATTCATTCTGCGTTAAAATGTGTATTTTGGGCTACCTTGTATTATTCTAAGGTAAATTCGAGTTCACTTATGATATCATATCATTATTTTTCTTCCACTAAAATCGAAAATATGCATTGTTAGAATTGTGATCAAAATAATTTGTGTCTTATTTTATTCAACATTATATTTATTATTATTAGAATCAAAGCTGTGATTATTTGATTCATCACAAAGTTCTGGAAATCATCATACGATAAGTCGCTTTGTTGACATGAAAAAGAATTTACGTAAAATAAATGTATGCAGCCATAAACAATAAGCAGTACGCTGCTGCTTTCTAATCCTTTGGGTGCTGATGGATACCGAGTCAATTGTCTGTAAAGCAAAATGAAATCGCGATAGCATGGCTGTTGCTAGTCTTATGATATCACAAGTAAAACTCGTGTTTGCCTTAGAATAATAGAAGACAACCTTAAAAATACTCGTTTTATCCTAGAATTAATTTTCGCACGAGTTAACTCGTGGTGTTCCAACAAGCATAAAAATGAGATAAAAGATAATAGTGTACTCCGGAATAATCCGTTAAGAAATATGTCTTTTAATGAGTCGTAGGAGTTGCAGGCTAATAAAATTTTTAGATAAAATAACTCTTATCATAATTAAATCACATACAAAATTTACTATAGCTTTACTTTCTCAAGAAAATTTTATTCAAATTAAAAAACTTGTATGTTTAATGTGTCAGACTGTGTTTAATTAAGATTAACGTGTTTTTACCATACTTTTTAACTTATGCATTTGTGGTAAAAACACGTTAATATTAACGCATTAAAATTTTAAATACATAATATTTTATATATTTGAAATTTTCTGCAAGAAGTATTTAGCTTAAAACTCAGATAAGGCAATGTCAAACAAATAACTAAATTTAAATGCAGTGCCCTAAGGTATTACTAATTTTATGTCCATAAATTAAGGATAATTCAGAATCACACAGAAATTGAACTCTAAAATAAAAATTTCACCTATAGAATTATCACACACATCTTGAAGAAGAATATGCAATTACAGGAAACCACCAGATGGCGCGGATAGTACGTCACAATGACTCGAGTGTTTTTTTTTTTATAAGGAATGGTGGCAAAGAAGTAAAATTGTTCACAAGCGCTTTAAAAGTCTTTCAGTGAAATAAGGGCATAGTTATATAAAAAGGAAGCATTTGGATGATTTTTTACGTGGTAGAATTATCGGACGACTAGAATGTGGACGTACCCAGCTGGAAGTATCCGAGGAACTTGGAATCGCCCAGAGTGTCATCTCCAGGCTTTGGCAACGATTCCAAGATGATGGTAATGTGAGTAGATGTTACAGCACAGGTCGCCCCGAATTACAACGCCGAATGAGGACCGGTATTTAGCAGTTACTGCCAAAAGAAACAGACGGAGCACAACATCAGACCTGTCTCGTCAGCTCTCTTCAGCTACCGGTACGACAATTTCAAGGCAGACCATGTACAGACGCTTAGGGCACATTGGTCTATATGCTCGTAGGCCTGTCAGGTGTGTTCCACTTACCACAACTCACTGTCGCCTGCGATTAATCTGGAGTAGAGAGCATGCATTGTGGACACCGCAACAGTGATCTGCAGTGATGTTTTCCGACGAGTACAGGTTTAGTTTGCAGTCTGATTCTCGCCGGACTTTCATATGGAGAGCGCCAGGTACCCGTTACCACCAAGAGAACACCATTGAACGACACCGTTACGGTGGTGCAGGATGGCTCGTTTGGGGAGGAATTATTCTTGGTTCCAGAACTGACCTGCATGTTCAGAGTGTAACGATGACAGGCCACATCTTTCGGGATGTCATTCTGGAATAACATGTACGTTTGTTTCGGGGCGCCATGGGTGCTGAATTTCTGTTTATGGATGACAACGCCCGTCCTCACCGTGTAAACATTGTAGACGAATGCCTTCAATTGGAGGATATCACCCGTATGGATTGGCAAGCATACTCACCGGACTTGAATCCAATAGAGTATGTGTGGGATATGCTTGGCCGACGAATTGCAGCCCGTCAATCCCCTCCCACCTGTCAACCGGAACTTCGGAGGAAGATTGCTTGATGAGTGGTGTAATATTCCCAAGATCAGATTGATAATTTGATACTCAGCAGGCCTAGGCGTTGTAAGACCTGTATTGCATCGTCCGGGAGACATACTCCATATTAACCATCATACTAACCATGTTATACTGTTTTTTGTAAATAGGTTCTTTTTTGAAATTTGCTCCAGGGAGTAAAAAATCGCAATTTTTATTAATTATGTCAAACATATAGCATCTTTTTGCTCTTTACCTTTTGTTTAATAAATAGACTTTACAAATAAGTCAAATTTATTTTGCTTCGGTCTCTTTCTTTGCCTGAACTTCATTATCCTTAATTTATAGGCATGAGTGTAATTACAGTATTTCTAAAATTATTCCTAGCGCTTAGTAGATATTTCAGTTTATATTATATTTTTGTTATATTGATTAATAAGTTTTGCTTAATTAATATAATATTAATATTATTTTATGCTATATTCTTGTTGCATTGCAGTATAATCATAATAAATTGATTTTATCATTTAGTGGTGACTCGATTTTTTTTTTTTTTTTTTTTTGGAGAATAATATAAGATTATAAATTGCATTTATACTTTTTAATTTATACTATTTTTTTATTTATTTTGTACTGACATATTTTTATTTATATTAAATTTTATACATATGTAAAACTTTATTTATTTATTCATTATTTATTTAGGGATTCATAGCGTTTTATTGAATTGTCTTAAGATAAACTAGAGGAAGGGAAAGCAATTTCGCAAATTGATTTATTTTAATCCAGCTATCCTACATTCGATTATCATATGAGAGAAACACCATAAAACTATCACGATGTAGCCTATATGTTAATAATATAAATATAGACTGCAATATAAGACACTCAACATAATACACAATATAAGACACTCAGATATTCTGTTCAATTTCTATCGTTTCTACTCTATTTCCGAAACAATGGCAGCAACAAACTTCTACAACGAATTCGTAATGCCGTGCTCTTTACTACTATATCACATACTTTACTATCAATAAATTTCTATTTGAAATAAATTAATTAACTCGTGTCGCAAGGCAGATAATACGTAGGTTTCTAATTTAAAAGAAATCGTGGATCTCAAACTAAATGCAGATAACACTTTCTTATCCATTGATTATTTAAAATTCATTAAATCTACAACATACACTTCGAAATATGCTACGATAACTTTTCAGAAAACCAATTGCATCTTCTGCGACTCCTTTAATAACTTATATCAATATAATTAAATCCTTCAAATCTTAATTTCTTTTTTATCAGAAAACACTTCGAGAAATGCTACTTATAATCCTATTCGAGTAGGATTTTGCATACTTTTCCAGCTAGTACCAATTAGAAATGGATTAAAATGATAATAGAATTAAATACGAGTATGGTGGTGTGTCAAAATTAATGAGATATTTATTAAATCCTGTCTCTGCATTAAAAATTATTATTTTCTGATTAATACTTAAATACATGAAATAATACCTTAAAACTCACAGTTTGATCTTTTAATGATGTTCTAAACAACATAGAACTTATAAAGAAAATAAGAGAATTATTTTTTCTATTGTTATCTATCTATTTCTATTGTTATTTTATTTTATTTTTCTGTAATCTCTTTTCTAAATTTAATGAACAGTTTTAGTTGAAGATTCAATTATTTACAATTTGACTGAATAACTTTCTTTATTATTTGAATTACTGGCAGCGATTTTATGAAACTAATGCATGCATATTTTTATATTTAGACAAAAATAAGTTTGATTTTTTGTATATAAAATTAAAATTTTTTTAAACATTCATTGATACCCTAAATTATATATTTAAAATATCTTAATACAATCGTTAAATTTTTGAAGTTATTTTGTTTAAGACTGATATTTACTGACCTTTAACGTTTTGAATTTTGTAAATATTTCCTGTATATTTAATCTAAATATGCAGGGTTTCATGGTATATATATAAATATATATATATATATATATATATATATATAACCAATGAAACCTACATGTTTAGATTAATATTTTTGTTACTTCATATATACATACATATATGAAGTAACAAAAATTGTATTTAAAATAATTGTTTGAAAAATATTATTTATATATGTTTATTTATAATTTATTATTATTTATAATTTATTTAATTTAAATGTTATATTTATATCACTGAATATGATGACACCTTTAAAATCACTATTATTTATGTATTAAACTATTTAAACATTTGTTTATCTCCTATTACGCATCATGCAAAACAAGTTTATTTTAGTATGACATAAAGGTAGGTACGAATGAGTTTCATTAAATTTTGTAGGGATTTATGTTTATTTATATTATTTTATTATAAATTTTGTATTTATTTATTTAATATTTTATTTATAGTGTTTTATTGATTTTCTTATGATAAACTGGAGGAAAGCAAAGCAATATCTCATATTGACTAAGTATAAGCCAACTGCTCTACATTTGATTATCATATGTGAGAAATCCAGAAAACTACCACCATATAGCCTAAATGTTAATAATATCAGTACAGATAGTAAGTCACTCAAATACACTGTTCCATTTCTATCACTTCTTCTCTATTCCTTAAACAGTGACTGCAACATACTTCACCAGCGAATTCATGCTCTTTACCATTAGATAACATAATGGACTATCTATAAACTTCTATTTGAAAAGAAATTAATTAACTAGTGTCATATGACAGAAAATATGTCAATTTCTAATTTAAAAGAAACGTGGATAGCAAAAGCAAATACAGATTATACTTTCTTATTCGTTTGCAATTTAAAATTCATTAAATCCACTACGCACACTTCCAAATATGCTACGATTATTCTCATCAGAAAATCTAATCATCGATAACTTTCATCAGAAAATCTCATCCAATTGCATCTTCTGCGACTCCTTTAATAACTTCTATCAATATAATTAAAACCTCCAATCTTAATTTCTTTTTTTATCAGAATACACTTCGAGAAATGTTACTTATAATCCTATTCGAGTAGGATTTTTGCATACTTTCCGAGCTGGTGCCAATTAGAAATGGATTAAAATGATAATAGAATTAAATGCGAGTATGGTGTTGTGTCAAAATTAATGAGATATTTATTAACATCTTGTCTTACAATAAAACTTATCTTCTGATTAATATTTAAGTACATGAATTAATACTTTAAAACTCACAATTTGTTCTTTTTAATGATTTTCTGGTCAACATTGAACTTATAAGAAATAAGAGAATTATTTATCGGACCATTTCTGTTGTTATTTTTTTTTTTCTGTAATCTCTTTTGTAAATTTAAGGAACAGTTTTAGTTAAAGATTTAATTATTTACATTTTGACTGAATAATTTTCTTTATTATTTAAATTATTGGCATCGCTTTTAGAAAATTAATGCATGCATATTTTATGTATAAAATATTCTATTTTTACATATTTTAATGCATAAAAATATAATATTATTATTATTATTTTATAATAATGTTATAGAATATTATATTATTAATAATATTTTTTAATAAATTTATTGATATTTACCATATAAAATTTATTGATTTTTCATGACGTTCATTGATATAATCAATTATATCTTTGAAATATTTTACATTAAAACTTCATTAGATTTTTTGAAATTATTTTTAAGCCTGATATGGCATCTTTAACTGTCTTAACTTACTGAAGTTTGTAAATAATTTCTATATTTCTAATCTAGACATATAGGGCTTCATTGGTTATATACATATATGCTAATTAAAATAACTATTTGAAAAAATAATTTAATAAGTAAATAAATATTTAGACAATCTTTAAATTTTATGTATTAAAAACAAATTGTTTTTGTCGAAGATGTTAATATTATTTAATTATAATATACATATTTTTTTAATTTATATGTATATAATATAAATAAAATAATATATATGTGTATTAAAATATATAGTTTAATATGTATATTATTTTTCATTTATTTATATTATTTTATTTTAACTTTATTTAAAAAAAAAATTTAAGCATTCAACTTTTTTTTTAATGTAGGATAGAAATGTACAATAGGAAATCATTTTTTATAAAAGAATTTCTATAGACTTTTTTTTTCCCAAATTGGAATAGGAAATATTCTACGAAAATGATGTTAGAATAATAATCCTAAAATTCCATTTAAATTGAAATGCAACTGTGAATAAATTCATTGGTATATGAGAAATTTTCAAATATTCCATAAAAGAAAATTTGTTAGCGCAATAGCTTCACTACGTAAAACTTCATTCCAATTAAAACGACAGAACATATTGATCCAATTATAATATTTTGCTCATCATATATCATGAACCATATTTCACGTGTTTTATTGAAACTATCATAAATACTTACTCAGAATGTCGCCATTGAAGATATTACAAATAGTGTATTACATTCGAGAATAAATTATTATTCGCCAATTTTAAATTGCAAAATCTTCAAAATGTTTTTTTTTTATTTAATCTAAAACATGGAACTTTAGAACTATATATTAATTATATTGATCAAAATGAAAATATCGCAGACTTTTGAGTTTTATTCTTTTATTCTGAAATATTATTAATCTTGAGTTTTCTGAAATAGTTTTATAAGGAATGATTTTGAAGTAGATAGTAGACAGTAAATGTGAAGTCTGAAATATTTCAGATCCAAGTCTTTGCATGTGTGTTAATTATTAATAAGATTATTTCATAATTTGACTGGTAAATTTTATAGAGAAATGTTAACACCAATTCTCTTAAAATTGAATTTCAAGAATAGTAATATGTTTGGAAAATTTATAAAAATACAATATGTTCCTAAAACTTTATTTACTGTAATATTTTCCAAATCTATGGGTAACAGACCAATGCATTTTAACCAGTTAATCATGTTAGAAGCTTTTGTATGAAGGAATAATTCCATCAAATCAACAAACAAGAATGAAAATTCTTCAAAAACTTCATGCAATCCTTGATTTTTGCTGAGAATTATAATATATATTATTATTATTAATATTTTTGAATTTCTTAATCCAAATTATTCTGATGATATATTATTTATAAGTAAGTTACTTCTACTAGTTAAATTCAAATTCACTCGGCTACTCATGGAAATGAGTTGGACGCCATGCTCGTCTGACGGCATTATTGACTTTCAATGCTTCTCCTCCTCCAGAAATTTAATTAGGAATTGGCGATTTTAAATTTCGTTCAACTCTTGGGCGGAAATCTCGTCAGGATGGATTTTGGAGTGGATTTCGAATCTGGTAAAAGGTGGACGGAGGCTCTAATAAATAATTAGAGGCCCGATAAGTCTGCTAAGAGTCCCGGGGCTGTGGAATTAAGACGAAAGCGTCAAGAGGAAATTGGAAAAATTATCAGATTGGCTCGGTGAGATTAATGAATGATTGGGGTTCGTCAAGTGAAAATTCAAGTTGTCCCCCTGGCGATTTTACCTCCAGAAATATCATCTTGGTCAACAAAGTAAATAGACGTTAATGTCTTCTTGCATTTATATATCGTTATGCGTGCATAATTTTATTTGCATGTTATTCTGAGAAATAAAGCTTTATTTGATTTAGTAACTCAATATTACAATATGCAATACAATATTACAATATGCAAATATGTAAGAAAAAAATGAATAATTCGAAATATTTCGTAACAAATCTAAAGAATACTGTTAAATAGATGGATGCTTTATGTTACAAGAGCTAGATTACATAAATAATTTATTGATTTTATAAATAATTGATTTATAAAATTATAATAGTTTAATAAAATTATAATCAATTCTTTAAAATCAATTTCATTTTAAATGATTATTATTATTAAAAGCTAAATCAAATGTTTCACACATCATAAATCTAAAAGAGTTCTACTAATTGTTCAGAAATAAAAAAAAAAAAATAAATGTGATATAAATAAAAGTGTTGTAAATTTGGTAGGTAATCGTTAATATTCATCATGGCAAAAAAAGATAGCCCTTAATAATTATCATGGGCAAAAGATTAATGCGTTTTAATCAATTAATCATGTTAGAAGCCTTTGTATGCAAGAATAATTCCATCAATTCAACAAACAAGAAGTGGAAATTCTTCGCACCGAATTTGATTGCAGTTCCATAGAGATTCTGAATTTCATTGCAGATATTATATACACTGAAGTGACAAAAGTCATGGGATACCTCTTAATATCGTGTCGGCCCACCTTTCGCCTGGCGAATTGCAGCAACTCGACGTGGCATGGACTCAACAAGTCGTTGGAAGTCTTCTGCAGGGATATTGAGCCATGCTGTCTCGATAGACGTCCATAATTGTGGAAGCGTTGATGGTGCAGGATTTTGGGCACGAACAGACCTCTCGATGATGTCCCATAAATGCTCGATGGGATTCATGTCGGGCGATCTAGGTGGCCAGATCATTCGTTGGAATTGTCCAGAATGTTCTTCAAACCAATCGCGAACAGTTGTGGCCCGGTGACATGGCGCATTGTCATCCATAAAAATCCCATTGTTGTTTGGGTACATGAAGTCCATGAATGGCTGCAAGTGATCTCCAAGTAGCTGAACATAAGCATTTCCAGTCAATGTTAGGACCAAGTCCATGCCATGAAAAAACAGCCCATACCATTACGGAGCCACCACCAGCTTGAACAGTGCCTTGCTGACAGTTTGGGTCCATGGCTTCGTGGGGTCTGCGCCACACTCGAACTCTACCATCAGCTCTTACCAACTGAAATCGTGACTCATCGGACCAGGCCACGGTTTTCCATTCATCTAGGGACCAACCGATATGCTCACGTGCCCACGAGAGTCGCTGCAAGCGATGTCGTTCTGTGAGTAAAGGCACTCGAGTCGGTCTTCTGCTGGAATAGCCCAAGAAAGCCAAATATTTCCGCACAGTTCTGACAGACAAGTCCCTTGTACGTCCCACATTGATTTCTGCGGTTATTTGACGCAGTGTTGCTTGTCTGTTAGAATTTACGACTCTTTGCAGACGTCGCCGGTCTCGGTCGTTAAGTGCAGGCGGTCGACCACTGCGCTGTCCATGGTGGGATGTTATGCCTGAAATTTCCTACTCTCGGCACACTCTTGACACAGTGGATCTGGGAATGTTGAATTCCCTAACGATTTCCGAAATGCCATGGCCCATGCGTCTAGCTCCAACTAACATTCCGCTTTCAAAGTCTGTTAATTCCCGTCGTGCGGTCATCATCACGTCAAAACCTCTTCACATGAATAACTTGAACAGAAATGAAAGCTCTGCGAAAGCACTGCGCATTTATACCTGTTCTACGCGATGCTACTGCTATCTGAAAATTTGCATATTGCTATCCCATGACTTTTGTCACTTCAGTGTATATTATAATATTAATAATATATATTATTACTAATATTTTTGAATTTCTTAATCCAAATTATTCTGATAATATAATATTTATAAGTAAGTTACTTCTAATTTGCATTAAGAAATTCAAAAATATTAGTAATAATATATAGAGCAATAAATGCTAAAACTAATTATACTGCTCCATGCAAAAACAAGAAAAAAAAAATTGTCGAATCGAAAGTGGTTTGCAATTAGACTTTAAATAACTGATAATACAAGACGGCCAGCTGAAGTCTAAAATATTCGCTTCTCCGTCATCCAGGTATACTCAATAAAGAGCAATCTGCAGCCAGTGTTAAATTCAAATTCGCTCGGCTACTCATGGAAATGAGTTGGACGCCATGTTCGTCTGACAGCATTATTGGCCTTCAATGCTTCTCCGCCTTCAGAGATTTAATTAGAATTGGCGATTTCAAATTTCGTTCAACTCTCGGGCGGAAATCTCATCGGAGGGATTTTGGAGAGGATTTTGAATCTAGTAAAAAAGGTGGACGGAGGCTCTGATAAATAATTAGAGGCCTGCTAAGTCTGCTGAGAGCCCCGGGGCTGTGGATTTAAGACGAAAACGTCAAGAGGAAATTGAAAAAAATTATCGGATTGCCACGGTGAGATTAATGAATGATTGGGGTTCGTCAAGAGAAAAATTCAAGTTGTTCCCCCAGGTTATTTTGCCTTCAGAAAAATAATCTTGGTCAACAAAGTAAATACACGCTGTCGTCTTTCTACATTTATATTGCATTATGTATGCATAATTTTAGGTTATCTGTATGTTATTCTGAGAAATTAAGTTTTATTTGACGGGGTTACACAATATTGCAATACCAAAAAATAAATATTTGGAAATATTCCGCAACAATTCTAAAGATTGTTGGTAAATAGGTGGGTGTTTTATGGTACAAGGGTCAGATTATATAAATAATTAATTTATGAAATTATAATCAATCATATAAAATTGATTCTAGTTAAGTGATTATTCTAAAAGTCAAATAAAAATAGTATTTAACAGATTGTAATACTAAAAGAGTGTTAATAATTGTTTAGAAATATTTCAAAAAAAAAAAAAAAAATACGATGTAAATCAAAATGCCTAATCTGCAGAATAGAAAGACCGTCGTTAATAATTAAAATAGGCAAAAGTCTAATCTTTTTAATTAATTAATCATGTAATAACTTTCCTTGCCTTTGTTGGAAATACTTTGACAAAATTCTGATAAATTTATAATTTCTTCTAAGATAAAAACAAAATCCAAATTTCATAACTAAATGCAGACAAAAAAAAATTGATACTACTCTCACAAGATTAAGGAGGAAACACAAAAAAATATGCAAATTATATGTAAATATATAAATCTTCTTTATATATAAAAGTAATTCTGGAACCACTTTAAAAAAATTCACTTCCTTTACTCATATAAATGCATCAGAAATAGGGTTCGTCCGATCCACTAATAAATTGAGAGTTCTAGTATTACTATCACTGCCGCACTATTAATATTTCTGACTTTTTTAAACTCAAATTATTCTGATAATATAATATATATAAATAAGTTATTTCTACGAGCAATCACCTTTAAAGCTAATTATCCAGCACCAGCACCACCAAGAAAACGGTTTGTCGAATCAAAAGTGCTTTGCAACCATACATCAAAAGACTGATAACACAAGATCTCGAAGTTACCATCTAAAATATTCGCTTCTCTGTCATGCAGGTATAATCAATAAAGAGCACTCTGTAGCCAGTGTTAAATTCAAATTCGCTCGGCTACTCATGGAAATGAGTTGGACGCCATGCTTGTCTGATGGCATTATTGGCTTTCAATGCTTCTCCTCCTTCAGAGATTTAATTATCAATTGGCGATTTCAAATTTCGTTCAACACTTGGGCGGAAATTTCGTCAGGATGGATTTTGGAGAGGATTTCGAATCTGGTAAAAGATGGACGGAGTCTCTGTAAATAATTAGAGACCCTGAAAGTCTGCTGAGAGCCGGGGGCTGTGGAATTAAGACGAAAGCGTCAAGAGGAAATTGGAAAAATTATCGGATTGTCTCGGTGAGATTAATGAATGATTGAGGTTCGTCAAGTGAAAAATTCAAGTTGTCGCCTGTGGCGATTTTGCCACCAGAAATGTCATCTTGGTCAAGAAAATAAATAGACGCTGTCGTCTTCCTGCATTTATATTTTTTTAGGTGCATAATATGAAGTTGTCTGTGTGTTATTCTGAGAAATTAAATTTTATTAGATGTAGTTACTTAATTTTACAATATCAAAAAAAAATAAATAATTGGAAATATTTCGCAACAAATCTAAAGACTGATGGTAAATAGGTGGGTGTTTCATGGTACAAGGGCCAGATTATAAAAAAATAATTGATTGATTATATAAAATATTGAATTTATTAAATTATAATGATTAATATAATCATTTCCATTCAAATGATTATTTTAAAAGTCAAATAAACTAGTATTTAAGACATCGTGATACTAAAAAAGAGTGTTAAGAATTGTTTAGAAATATTTAAAAGAATTTAAATGCAATATAAATAAAAAATGTCTGCAAATTAAAAAGGTCGTCGTTAATAATTACTATAGGCAACAGACTAATGCATTTTAATTAATTAATCATGTAATGACTTTCCTCCCCTTCCTTGCAAATACTTGGCAAAATTACAATTCCTTCTAAGATAAAAACTAAATACCAAATTACAAAACTTAATCCAGACTTAAAAAAAAGCTACTACTCTTACAAAATTAAGGATGAAGAACCAAAAAAATATGAAAATTATTCATAACTATATAAATATTCTATATTTATAAAAGTAATTCTGGAACCATTTTTTTAATAAAATTTACCTCCTTTACTCATATGAATGCATCAAAAGTCAGGTTCCTCCAATTCAATAGTAAATTAAGAGTTCTAAACATACTATCACTATCGCCTTATAAATAATTTTGAATTTCTTAATCCATAATTATTCTGATAATATAATATTTATAAGTAAGTAACTTATACCAGCAATAAATGTTGAAGCCAATTATACTACCTAATCACCAACAAGAAATAAGTTTGTTGAATCGAAAGTGCTTTGCGATTAGACCTCAAATGACTGATAATACGAGATCTCGAAGCTACCATCTAAAATATTCTCTTCTCCGTTATCCAGGTATAGTACTCAATAAAGAGCACTCTGTAGCCAGTGTTCAATTCAAATTCGCTCGGCTACTCATGGAAATGAGTTGGACGCCATGCTCGTCTGACGGAATTATTGGCTTTCAATGCTTCTCCTCCTTCAGAGATTTAATTAGGAATTGGCGATTTCAAATTTCGTTCAACTCTGGGGCGGAAATCCCGTCGGATGGATTTTGAAAGAGGATTTCGAATCTGGTAAAGGTGGACGGAGGCTCTAATAAATAATTAGAGACCCTGCAAGTCTGCAGAGAGCCCCGGGGCTGTGGAATTAAGACGAAAGCGTCAAGAGGAAATTGGAAAAAATTATCGGATTGGCTCGGTGAGATTAATGAATGATTGAGGTTCGTCAAGTGAAAATTCAAGCTCTCCCTCAGGTGATTTTGCGTCCGGAAATATCATCTTGACAATAAAGTAAAATAGAAGCTGTCGTCTTAAAATTATGTATCTATAATGAAATATTAATGCATTAAGTTATCTGCATGTTATTCTGAGAAATTAAGTTTTATTTGATTTAGTTACTTTTTATTCATGCAAAAAAAATAAATAATTGGAAATATTTCGTTGCAAATCTATAGACTGTTGGTAAAACAGTGGATGTTTTACGATACAAGGACCAGATTATATAAATAATTTATTGGTTATATAAATATTTCATTTATAAAACTATAATGGATTAATAAAATTACAATCAATTATATAACATTGATTCCAACTAAATGATTATTTTAAAAGTTATATCAAAAGAGTATTTAAAACTTTGTAATACTAAAAGAATGTTAATAATTGTTTAGAAATATAAAAAAAATAAATACGATATAGATGAAAATGTCTGCAAACTAGAAAGATAATCGTTAATAATTATCATAGTTAAGAAAGACCGTCTTTAATAATTATCATAGCAAAGAAAGATAGTCGTTAATAATGATGATCATGGGCAACAGACCAATGAATTTTAAGCAGTTAATCATGTTAGAAGCTTTATATGGAAAAATAGTTCCATTCAATCAACAAACTAGAAGTGGAAATTCGTACAGAATTTGATTACAGATCCAATGCATCTGCAATTACTAAACCTTTTCTAAAATTTCATGCTACCCCTGATTTTTGCTGATAATTATAATGCATATATATTAATATATATTATATGTAATAGAATATTAATAATATAAGTTATTAATATTATTTTTGAATTTCTTAAGCCAAATTATTGTGATAATATAATATTTATAAGCAAGTTACTTCTACCATTAATAAATGGGAAACTAATTATCAAGCAGCATTACCAAAAAAAAAAAAAAAGTTTGTCGTATCGAAAGTGCTTTGCAATTAGACTTCAAATGACTGATAATACAAGATCTCGAAGCTACCATCTAAAATATTCGCTTCTCTGTCATGCAGGTATAATCAATAAAGAGCACTCTGTAGCCAGTGTTAAATTCAAATTCGCTCGGCTACTCATGGAAATGAGTTGGACGCCATGCTCGTCTGATGGCATTATTGGCTTTCAATGCTTCTCCTCCTTCAGAGATTTAATTATCAATTGGCGATTTCAAATTTCGTTCAACTCTTGGGCGGAAATTTCGTCAGGATGGATTTTGGAGAGGATTTCGAATCTGGTAAAAGATGGACGGAGGCTCTAATAAATAATTAGAGACCCTGCAAGTTCTGCTGAGAGCCCGGGGGCTGTGGAATTAAGACGAAAGCGTCAAGAGGAAATTGGAAAAATTATCGGATTGTCTCGGGGAGATTAATGAATGATTGAGGTTCGTCAAGTGAAAAATTCAAGTTGTCCCCCTAGGTGATTTTGCCTTCGGAAGAATCTTCTTGGTCAACAAAGTAAATAGACGCTGTCGTCTTCCTGCATTCATATTTTATTAGAGATGATACTATTAAGTTATCTGTATGTTATTCTGGGAAATTATTTTTATTTGACTTAGTTTCTCAATATTATATTATCAAAAAATAAATAATTGCAAATATTTTGCAACATATCTAAAGACTGTTGGTAAATAGATGGATTCTTTATGGTTTGGAAAGGGCCAGATTATATAAATAATTTATTGATTATAAATAATTGATTTATAAATGCTTAGATATATTGAAAAAAATTTTTTTAATGCGATATAAACAAAAACTGTCTGCAAACTAGAAAGATAATCGTTAATAATTATCATGCAAAGAAAGATAGTCGGTAATAATTATCAAGGGCAACAGATCAATGCATTTTAACTAGTTAATCCTGTTAGAAGAATTTGTATGGAGGATAATTTCACCAAATCAACAGACTAGAAGTGAAAATTATCGCATCGAATTTAATTGATGCAATGCATCTGCAATTAAAATTAAATAATTAAAATTAATGAAATAATTACTAAAATGTATTCAAAATTTCATATTATCACTCATTTTTGCTGAGAATAATAATTTATATATTATAATATTAATATATATTATTTCTTAATCCAAATATAATATAATTTCTTAATTCAAATAATTTTGATAATATAATATTTATAAGTAACTTACTTCTACAAGCAATAAATGTTGACACTAATTATATAGCACCCACACCAACAAGAAAAAAAAAAAGCTTGTCGAATCGAAAGTGCTTCACAATTAGAATTCAAATGACTGATAATGCAAGATCTCGGAAGCCACCATCTAAAATATTCGCTTCTCCGTCATCCACGTATTCTCAATAAAAGAGTACTTTGTAGTCAGTGTTAAATTCGAATTCGCTCGGCTACTCATGGAAAATGAGTTGGACGCCATGCTCGTCTGACGGCATTATTGGCTTTCAATGCTTCTTCTCCTTCAGAGATTTAATTAGGAATTGGCGATTTCAAATTTCGTTCAACTCTTGGGCGGAAATCTCGTCGGATGGATTTTGGAGAGGATTTCGAATCTGGTAAAGGTGGACGGAGTCTCTGATAAATAATTAGAGACCCTGCAAGTCTGCTGAGAGCCCCGGGCTGTGGAATTAAGACGAAAGCGTCAAGAGGAAATTGGAAAAATTATCGGATTGGCTCGGTGAGATTAATGAATGATTGAGGTTCGTCAAGTGAAAAATTCAAGTTGTCCCCCTGGCGTTTCTGCCTCCGGAAAAATCATCTTGGTCGGCAAAGTAAATAGACGCTGTCGTCTTCCTGTATTTATATTTCATTATGGTTGCATAATTTTAGGTTATCTGCAAGTTATTCCGAGAAATTAATTTTTATTTGACGTAGTTACTCAATATTACAATAACCAAAAAATAAATAATTGGATATATTTCGGAATAAATCTTAAGACAATTTGTGAAAAGGTAGATGCTTTTTTTGGTATAAAGGTCAGATTTTATAAATAATTCAATTTATAAAATAATAATTTATTAATAAAATAATAATGGATTTATAAACAATTAATAGATTTATAAGATTGTAATGGATTTATAAAATTATAATAAATTATATAAAATGAATTCGACTTAAATAATTATTCTAAAAGCTAAATCAAATATTTATTATACATCGTAAAAAAAAAAAGACTGTTAAAAGTCGTTTAGAAATATTTCTAAATAATTTAAATGGATATAAATAAAATTGTCTGCAAACTATAAACATCGTCGTTAATAATTACCATGGGCAACATATCAATGCATTTTAATTGGTTAATAATGTAATGACTTCCCTTGTTTTCCTTGTAATTAACTTGGCAAAATCTAAAAAGTGCCAAATTACTAACAAATTATAAACAAATTACTACTAAGTGAAAATTACAGAACAAACGACAGAAAAACAGCTACTACTCTCACAAGATTAAGGATAAAGGGAAGCACTACAAAAATATAAACATTTCTGCTGAAGGTGTTAAAAAACGGCAACAGCCCTGATGCCGAGCTTATTCTTCATCATGTCTTTGATTGTCCTGCTGTTGCAGCCGCCATGCATTGTCTGGACCATCCCTCGGAAGAGGATTTATACTCGAGATGGCAAATAACACAGCCAATATTATTCAGAAGAATACGATATTTGATTTCTTGTACTCTTCAGGGGTTACGACAATAACACAATCATGTAATGTCAGAAGCCTTTGTATGAATGAAGAATTCCATCAAACCAACAAACAAGAAGTGAAAAGTCTTGGCATCAAATTGATTCAGATGTGTTGCATCTGCAATTACTAGAAACCATTAAAAAATTTTATGTTATTACAGATTTTCGCAGAGATTTATCCAACATTTTTTGGGGACATGATATACCAACGCATTTTCTCAACATTTATTTTATCCTTTTCATTGTATCGTTTTTTAGGATTCGAATTAAAACTGATGAAATGACGTTGGTTTTCTAAATTTTCTCCCATGAAGTGTTATACTTTTCTAATTTGGTTTATATTTTATTAAAATCTGGTGAAAATTATTATTATAAATATCACTATCACTTTATTCATTGTTTATTCAATAACTATTTAACAACTACTGTTTATTCAATAACTAACTTATCTTTAACACTAAAACTAATTCTTTTAAATAAATTTCTCGTTAAAGTCGTTTAGCTAAAATTTCATTCCTTTTAACATAAAACCAAATTCAAATTATCTATGGATATTTGATTATAACTATTTTTACAACTACTGTTTATTCAATAATTAACTTATCTTTAACACTAAAACTAATTCTTTTGAATAAAATTTTCATTAAAGTCGTTTAGGTAAAATTACATTCATTTTAACATAAACCAAATTCAAGTTCTATAGAAATAACTTATTTACTGAAATAACATTGATTTAAAAATTAACGTAACGTATTAAATTCCATTTAATTGGAAAATGAACTTAAAATAATATTTTAAAAAATACCAACTTAAGTAATAGAAAAATTTTGTTTTATTACTGAGATATTCAAAGACATTGTAACTTTTTATTCCAGATTTTTCCAAGAGCTTTAACATAAAATATATTACATTTTATCAACAAACAACTTATCAGTTTTAATAATAAATATTTTATCGCTAAACCCAACACAAAACGGAACAACATTCACATAAAGATGCTCAATTAAAATTTCCCTTAATAAATGTAAAAGAATAAACTAGCCCAGATTTAAGTCTCGAGTATAACCCTCCAAAAATAACGACACACCTTTCAGTTTTCTGTTTCAGGTGGTGCATCTGAATATTAATCCCCAAAATTCAGAAATAAGTGTAATCCCAAGTAATTTCACAGATCATTTATCAAGCACGTCCTACCCTAAATCTGTCTCAAGGGCAAAAATTAGCGTCCGGAGTTAGTTTAAAGTCGTTACACGCCACCAACTTAAGACCGCGTTATAAAACTACTAAAAAGCGAATAATTTTCATCTAAGCTAATAAAGTACGTCTGGTACACGAATTTTTAAACAACCGTTATAAAACGGAATATTTTGCTGCAAGAGCGGAAGACTCATTTAAACTCCGAAAGCCATTAGCTGGTCTTTTAAATCCGGCTATGTATGGGCTGGCGGAAAAGATTTAAGCAAAATCGCAAAGAAAAAGGTATAAAGGAGATCATAACATCCGGGATATTCTGTAACAACAGCATGGTAAAGGATATCTGGAAAGAGGTTGCCGCAAGGAAAGGCTTCTTTACTATGCAAAGTGCATGAGATTTTGGTAAGTGTATGGTTTTTAAAGGGGCTATCATCTATCTCTTTCTGTTAAAGCTGCAGTGAAACTGAATACAAATTTAGATCTCCTTTGAAGACCTTTTAGAAGTAAAGGGTTATATAGGTTTATTTTTTACATCATGTGATTTATTATGTCTCATCAATTGAAATGCTCTTGTGCGTTTTTAGGTTTCAATAGGTTTATCCTTTTTTTACATCATGTGATTTATTATGCCTCATCAGCTAAATTGAAATGCTACACTTGTATCTTCAAAAGTTTAAAAAATGAAGCTAGGCATATATTTTTTGATATATGTGTACGTAATAACATATTTTATGTTCTTCCTTTATTCCCGATCTATATTTAACAAATTCAATTGTTATATTAAACCCTATAGAAAGATATTAACCAGACCATCTTTAGTGATATGCTTATAATTTTGTTTACTCTGATTGCAGATTCTTAGAAACTTCAGCAGTTAGTGGTAGGTAGCATATAGCTCTGCAGTTACCTCCCCGAACTGAACCCAAACATTTTAAATTCCTCAAATATGTTAAAAATGAAGAAAATAAATTCATGTATTTTATTTTATCAGAAAAATCCACCTGGCTACGAACTACAATTGGTTGCAACTTCCTTGCTGTTACATATACACATTAATTTTATTCTTTTATAATTTAATTCAAACTTGTCCATTATGTTAGCTGCTTGAGACTCAGTATTCTTATGAACGCAGCCAATAATGAAATATTTTAAAATATTAAAATTTAAATTGTATTTAATCTTCTGAAATTTTAATTATTTTAAATCTCGACTATCTATGGTCTGGCGAAAATATTTAAGCAAAATAAAGGCAAAGAAAAGGTATAAAGCAGATCATAACATCCGGATATTCTGTAACAACAGCATGGTAAAGGATATCTGGAGAGTGGTTGCCTCAAGGAAAGGCTTCTTTACTATGCAAAGTGCATGAGATTTTGGTAAGTGTATGGTTTTTAAAGGGGCTATCATCTATCTCTTTCTGTTAAAGCTGCAGTGAAACTGAATACAAATTTAGGATCTTTTTTGAAAAGTATCTTCTATTTAAAGACTTTTTAAAAGTAAAGTGTCTGCATTTTTCAAGGTTTTTATAGGTATTAAGTTTATTTTTTTTTTTACATGATGTCATTTATTATACCTCCTCAATTGAAATGCTGCAATTGTATCTTCTTCAAGTTTTAAAAATGAAACTAAGTTTTGATACATATACGCATATGTATGTGATAACATCTTTTTAATCTTATAAAATTTCCGATCTATATAGAACAAATTCAGTTTCTATACTATCCCCTATTAAACTCAGTTCTCTTCTATGCAAGATGTTAAGCAAATCACTTTTAATGATATGTTTATAATCTTGTTTACTTTGCTTGCAGATGCTCAGAAACTTTAGTAGGTAGTGTATGTGGCATTTAGCTCTGAACCTACCTCCCCAAACTGATCCCAAATATTTTAATTTTTTTTCAAAAATGTTAAGGAAAGGAAGACAAAAAAAAGAAAATACATTACCAACATACTTGTACACTTGGTACAAATACACTACCAACTACAATTAGTAGCAACTTCTGTGCTGCTTTATTTATATATTAATTTTATTCTTTACTATTTAATTAAAATTTGTCCCTGTTGTTAGCTGCATGAAGCTCAGTATTTTTATGAACACGGCCTAACATGAATTATTTTAAAATATTAAGATTTAAATTGTATTTACCTTTCTGAAATTTTAATTATATAAAAATAAAAATACTGGGAAGATTTAGACTATTTCAATAATAAATATAATTTTGCACACAATATTCTCCATTTAATTTTGTTTTCAACTATTTAGCTCAGGACTATTCATTCCACTAGCAACATGCAATCCAATATTCTAAGGAACACAGTCTATTATGAACTAAATATCAAATATTTTTTATTCAAAATACTGGCCAAAGAACTTCAAAATTTCGTTCAGACATAACGCTTGCACTAGCATCATGCAGCCTAAATGATTTCTTAGATGTGACCTAGCATAATTTCTTTAAAATATTAAAGATTTTAATTTTGATTATTTTCCTGAAATTCTAACTATAATTAAAAAAAGATATATGTGGCTATTTATGCGTAATAAATCATATATCTTATATTCAATAAATACTTATTTATTATTTAATTTACTAATTATTAATATTATTATTATATTATTGTTAATATTAATTATACTATTACTTATTATTAAAAATAATATAATTTATACTTAATAATAGTATTAAAATAACAAATATTTTTACTCAGCATACAACCCAAGGAAGCTGAGCGGGTTAGACATATTTAATTAAATTAAATTTAATTGATTTTTTTATTAAAAATGTTTTAAAAAAATCAATTTAAAATTCTTTTTCGTTAATAATACTGTGTATAAAAAGTAAGACCAATTATTTTTTTTTCAAAAATTCTTTATTTCTTTTTCCAAATTTATTTCTTCGCCTTCAATCCTCTCCGGACACAATGCACTTATGTCAATTTTTTAATACATATAATTTTTTTAATATTGTGCCTTATTTGTATATGCATAGATCATAGATCAAGTGTTTTAGACTATCTTTATAATGATTATTCTTAGAAAGGTTTTAAAATTTTCTTAAAGCAGCATATTTTAATAATATTTGATGTAGGAAAAATATCTTTTGAAAATATTTAATACATGAGAAGAGATTTTATACATCAATAAATAAAAATACATTAAAATCTGCTTCCTTTGTCATACTTCCTATGCAAAATATGTCACAACTGTCCACAACAGTTTTTTTATTCCATGGCCTGAAGTAAACAGAGTTTTTATTTATTGTAGCTTGGTGCGCAATTTTTTTTTTCTTCAAGATTAATATGTTTTGACGTTCATAGGAAACATGTGTCCACGTATAAAATTTATTATTTAATGCATAAAGTTTTAAAATGTGTATGGGTTTACGGAATGATTGACACACAATTACGAGAACTACAAAAGGCAATCCTGCATGCAAGGAAAATATTTTGTAACAGTTTTTATAAAAAGCGGAATTATTTTTTAAAATTTATAATTATTTTTTTATATTTTTTTATTGATTACTAAAGAAGTTTCCAATTTTTAAATATATTTAATACACGTTTTTTAAAATGAATCAATTTTTGAAAGCCTAACAAAAAAAAAAACAAAAAAAAAAAAAATACTCAATTCAATCAAAAAGATTGTAAAGGAGATATGTCCAACATTTAAAATTTTATATGCATAGAAATTCCTATTACTCCAGCATTTAAAATACTTTCATATTAAAAAAAATATATAGTTAATTATAGAAGTTCTTGGACAGTGTATATTGTCACTATGTCCCAAAATATAGAGAACTATACGGGACAAAATTAACTCATCTTAAATTAGTGAATTATTATCTAAGACCAAAGGAAAAGTCTATTGTCCCACTGTCCCAGTGTCTTGTCACTCTTTTAGGAGAACTATACGGGACAAAATTAACTCATCTTAAATTAGTGAATATTATCTAAGACCAAAGGAAAAGTCTGGGGAGACAATCGGGGATGACTGGAAAAAATTGAGTGGAAAACTCTTAAAGAGGCTGCAGCATATTTTAGATTAAGAACTAGATACGATTACCTGGCCGAACATCTGGCCAAAATAGGGATTGTGAACTCTGATATATGTGTTTTATGTAAGACAGAAAGAATGAATAAGGCCCATCTACTTGTTTGCTCGGGACTGACTTTAGCTTACAACTGATAATTTGTGTACTCTTGACTGGCCAGGGAAAACATGTCCTTACATGTTATTATGGTACTTCCAGCCTTTTAAATTTTTATCCTTATAACATCTAATTTGTTTTTAACAATTTTTAAGCCCTTTTGGTCATTTTTGTTAAGAATGTTTGGTGTTTTCCATTTGTAATTTTGATTTCTTTTAGTTTCTACGGTAAGTGGCCAAATTTGTATGGATTGAGTTCTAATTAAGTCATAGGTAGCAACAACATATAGTTAATTATTGCAATCTAATTCCCAAAACAAGTTCAATTTTTAATATAACAATTAATTATAATCAAATATATTTAAAAATATATTGAAATTTTAATAAAAATTAAAAAAGTGATTTGAGATTGGATTTAATTTTTTTCTTCTTTAAAACTAATTTACTTTAACAGATAGGATCATAAAATCAAATTTATAATAACAAATTTTAATTATGAAAAAGAGATTATATTTCATATAATTAACTTTAAATAACTAAAGATTATATAATCTAAAATAAACTTACTAAAATTTATATAAGAGGAAAAATTATTGTAGGGGGTTTATAACTAAATGTTTTAAAATTTTTAATCTGTTAAAAGTTTTTAATGTATAAACAACTAAGAAAGATTTCATTGAGAGAGAAAAATATTTCTGTGATTTTCAAAAGTAGTTTTATAGAGAAATGAATTTCAGTGTTTAATCTACCATTTCATATTTTTTAAATGTACTGCCTCTCAATTTTCATTTTTTATTTCAATCCGTACCTTTTTTTTTAATCTTTAGATCTATTACTATTTTGGAGCCGAAAGTGAAAATAAAAGATTGTCTAAGATAAATATACGAACTTTTTAATATAATGATTGCTAACAGTTCTGACGATCATGATAAATTATAATCATCTTTCTTTCTTTTTCTTTCAGAATATATTTGAAAAGAAGCTTTTCTTTATTACATATATGTTCTTTATTATTCATTCTTTTATGATTGTAATCTTTTATTTTTATTTTAATCGCACTTCTAATTAAAGGAGAATTGATAAATAATATGTTTGTATAATACTCGTATATATTCTTTAAAGTAGAAACACGTCGAATTTGTGCAACAGTATTCCCTACAAGTATAACAAGCCCAATAATAACTTTCAATACGAAAACCTTAAAGTGCCTCACATTCAGACTTTTTCTTTCAAAAAAAAAAAAAAAAGGAAGAAAATGCCAAGATCCGAAGTGCGCATAGGTGCAGAAATGCATTAGACAAATGCAAATATCAAAAAGTTGAAGGACAAGAACTGAAAAAAAAAGAACACACAAATTTATAGAAAATGCACAAAAAACACATATTAATATGCTGGTAAAGGGAAGGAAAGAAATATAGCACTAAGGTTAAACTTCCTAATAAGGTTAAATCTCATATATAAGTTAAACTACCTAATAAGGTTAAACCTCTTCCATAAGATTAAAACTCCACAATGAAGAATTATTCAGATAAATCGCTTCCTCAATATCCACTATATTATTAAAAGGCTGTTTTGAATGATATTCCTTCTTCGAAAAATGACACATACTCAACTCTCGCTCTATATGTGTAATATAAGCATATAATATACATAATTCCCGTATGGAAAATGAATATTTCTTATTCATGTAAAGCAGTCGCCATATATGTACAAAAACATGGTATTAAACATGTTGGTGAAAAGGAAAGAAATAAAGCAAAGATTAAAACGCCGCAATGGAAGAATTATACTGATAAATCGTCTTCTCAATAACCAATAGATTATTAACATGCTGTTTTGCATGATATTTCCCTTCGAAAAATGACACACATCCTATATATATGTAATATAAACATAATTCCTCTATGGAAAATGAATATTTTTTATTCATATAAAGCAGTCGCCACAGTCGAAATGTAACTACAAATCTTGAATTCATCAAGCATAGTATTTAACGTCACTTTAAATACTTGAATCAATTTTTTCCCCAAATTATTTCAGTATCTGAGTTACTGCAATGTGCATCTGCAATACAATGCGTTCACCACACAGAAAACAGTGCAGGTCTCTTTTAGTAAAGCCTGACACGTTTCGCAGTCTGCAAGTTTTGAAGAGAGCGCTCCCAGTTTTAAAGCTCGGTAACCTGAATACTAATTTAGTCCGGTAATAAAGAACGCGGCTCCCGGATAACATCACTTAATTCCTGACGTGAACAGGAAGCACTTGAAGGTGCAGTGTGAAATTCTACGCTGGCGAAAACACAGAGTGAGATTGATTACTCGCCAACCAGCCATTTGAAATTCCCATTTGATACTGCTGGTTAAGTGACCTTCCACAGAGCCTAGTTGTAGTAAGTTGGCGAGTTTGGTTTGTGGACAATGTTCAGAAGTTTACGGTACGTTGCGTATTGTAGGTTTGTATTCCGAGTTCATGGCTTGTTTTCATTAGTGTAAGAAGACGAAATCTGTTTAAGTCAGGATCTAAATGAAACTTTGTTATTGTAAACGACTGGATTGTTAATTATAGCTTGTTATTTGGAGGATGTTAATGGTGGAATTGTTAATTTAATAACAGAAGTTTTTAACGTCTGTTATTAAATTAACAATTGCACCATTAACTAGTTAACTAATAGTAGCACTTTATTTGCCAAAGTAAGATTTAAAAAATTGCAAAATTAGTGTGAAAGAAAAAATTCGATTGCAAATGAGGTTTTTAGTTTAAAATGGTATCAAATGCAAATATGGCTTTGTGACTATTCCGATTTGTTACTGCTGGTTAAGTGAATTCCATTGTGCCTAGGTGCTTGTTGTAGTAAGTTGGCGAGTTTGGTTTGTGGACAATGTTCAGAAGTTTAAGGTACATTGCGTAGGTTTGTATTTCGAGTTCGGCTTGTTTTCATTAGTGTAAAAAGATGGAATCTGTTTAAGTCGGGATCTAAATGAAACTTTGTTGTTATAAGCAACTGGATTGTTAATTATAGCTTGTTATTTGAAGGATGTTAATGGTGGAATTGTTAATTTAATAACAAAAGTTTTTTTAACGTCTGTTATTAAATTAACAATTGCACCATTAACTAGTTAACTAATAGTAACACTTTATTTGCCACAGTAAGATTTAAAAATTGCAAAATTAGTGTAAAGTTCCAGAGAAAATTCGATTACAAATGAGGTTTTAGTTTAAAATGGTATTAAATGCAAATATGGCGTTGTGACTATTCCGATTTGTTACTGTTGGTTATGTGAACTCCACTGTGCCTAGGTGCTTGTTGTAGTAAGTTGCGAGTTTGGTTTGTGCACAATAGAAGTTTTTGCATTTACGTTAGTTACCGTAGGCCTAACGCGCATGCTGTAGTAAGTGAGCATGCGCGAGTTTGGTTAACGTACGGTATGCAAAACTTCTCAATGTTCAGAAGTTTTAGGTGTATTGTAGGTTTGTATTCCGAGTTCATGGCTTGTTTTCATTAGTGTAAAAAAATAGAATCTGTTTAAATCGGGATCTAAATCGTTACAAACAACTGGATTGTTAATTATAGCTTGTTATTTGAAGGATGTTAATGGTGCAATTGTTAATTTAATAACAAAAAGTTTTTATAATGTCTGTTATTAAATTAACAATTGCACCATTAACTAGTTAACTAATAGTTGCACTTTATTTGCCACAGTAAGATTTAAAAAATTGCAAAATTAGTGTAAAGTTCAGAGAAAATTCGATTGCAAATGAGGTTTTAGTTTAAAACGGTATCAAATGCAAATATGGCGTTGTGACTATTCCGATTTGTTACTGCTGGTTAAGTGAACTCCAAATGTAGTAAAGGTTTGGTTTAGTCAAGTTAATAGTAGTAGTTAACTTATTGAGTTAACTAATAGTAGTAGTTAACTTATTAAGTTAACTAATAGTAACAATTTATTTGCCACAATAAGATTTAAAAAAATTGCAAAATTAGTGTTCAATTCGATTGCAAATGAGGTTTTAGTTTAAAAAGGGTGTCAAATGCAAATATGGAGTTGTGACTGCTGGTTAAGTGACCTTCCACTGTGCCTAGGTGCTTGTTGTAGTAAGTTGGCGAGTTTGGTTTGTGGACAATGTTCAGATATTTACGGTAAGTTGTATATTGTAGGTTTGTTTTCCAAGTTCATTGCGTGTTTTCATTAGTGTAAGAAGATGGAATCTGTTTAAGTCACGATCTAAATGAAACTTTGTTATTATAAACGACTGAATTGTTAATTAAAGCTTGTTATTTGGAGGATGTTAGTGGTGCAATTGTTAATTTAATAACAGAAGTTTTTAGTTAAGTAATAGTAGCAGTTTATTTGCCATAATAAGATTTAAAAATTGAAATGTTAGTGTAAAGTTCTAGAGAAAAGAGAAAAATTAGTTTTAGTTCAAATTGGCAGAAAATTTGAAGTTGTGACTATTTATTCATTATTGTTTTAGAAAATTAATTAATTTTGTTTGATTTATTATAAAATTAAAAATTAAGCTGAGTTGTCCCTATACACTTTGGGAATAACGTGGGTAAGAATTGAGCTCTGTGAAGCTCTACGGTTGAGACCGGGACCTACGGCTAAAATAATTTATTAACAAAAAAAGTAACATTATTTATTTTTAATTTAATTAATTAACATTAATTAAATTAGAAAATAAAAAATTTCCAAGTAGCTATTTAACTAAAAAAATAAAAATCGAAATTTAATTTTACAAAAAAAATCTGATGATGAAGTGTATTAAAAAAATACAGAGAATTGTAGTCAAATTATAGAAATACACCTTTCTTAATAATAAGGATGTGTTTATTTTTAATTTTAAATTTTTATTACTTGGTGTTTTTAGGTTGCAGAATATGGATCTTAATTTTGATGTTTACGATAATCTAAATTTACGTATGTTTTAATATTTTTTAAAAATTCATGATTTTTTAGATAAATTTATCAGCAAAAAATATTTTTTATTAAATCATTGATATCACTTGAAGTTAACTTTTATTTTATTAGCAAGCCATTTATTGCCTATTTTTTCCTTTTAATAAAAAATATCTCCAATTTTTTAAGAATTTTTATCTCAAATAGAAAATAATTTTCAATTCAAATTGAAAATAATATCCTTGAAAATTTTCATAAACATTTTGTTCAGAAATGAAAATAATTAATGCTTTTTTAAAGTCCAGACACAAGAACCTTTAACAACGATAAATAAACAAAATTAGAATATTATTCTCAATTATGTCGTTAAGTAATTAGATTAATTGGATAATTAATAATTATTGATTTATCTTGTTAAAGAACTACGTATATTCAATGTTATAACTAACTAATAACTCTTTTTAATCTTTGGTAAATACAGCAATTATGGTTAAAGAAAATCAATCTTACTATGATTACTACCGATTAAAATGCCAAATCATAAAAAATTTTTAACCAACATCTATGATTAGAGTTCGAATTAAGCGTAAATACCATACTAGTATTAAGGAAGATAATCTGCAATTATGCTTCGAAAAAGAAAGAAAATAATTACATGTGTTCAATTTTCCAGAATTATTTCTGTAGCTGATTGTGCATGCAAGTTTGTTTCAGTGCTAATTTCTGAATGATGTTTTTAATAAGGCAATCTATTCTATTTATTATATGTTCAATTTTCTCTGGGAAAAACTATCGCAGTATGATTTGTTTCTAAAATCTAATTAGATCTCGGTTTTTGCCATTTATTTTACAGTGGCTATCTATTGTTCACAATAATGTAGATAAAATTGCTATCATAATATAAAAATAATGATTAAACGTGTAAAAAAAAAAATGTTTAAAATTCCATATTAGAAATTGTAGAATAAAAAATCTATATAAAATATAAAAAAGTGATAAAAAAATATCTGTATAAAAATGAATAGTTCGCAGAATCTTTACAAAAGATTCATGTTAAATAGCGAGTGTTACTAACCTTGATGGTATTGATATTTTTTGGTATGTCAAATTTTGGAGGTAATTTTAAAAAGATTCTTCATGATTCTTTATGGATGATGAATTCTTTGTATACGTGCTCTCTCAGTGAAAAATGTACACCTGGTATTTGGACAAGATTCAAGCACTTATAAATTAACCAGTCTTTAACATTATGTTCAATTGATTGTTTCTACAATTAAATTTAGCTTTTTTCATAACAATTTTAACTTTTTCGACCCGTACCATTGCGACTTTATTAAATTGGAAATGTTTTTCTTTTTCCAACTGCTTTTTTATACCTTGATAAGAAAATACATTTAATCATACGACTTCTAAAAATATAGAACGATTTGTAAAAAAGACATTGATATCATAATGTATTGAAGCTGCTTTTCAGTGTCAAGAAAATCACCTGCTTTTTTCCAACATGTTTATTATATCCATTTAATTAACATTTGGGGATACACCCAAAATGTCCATCAATAACTTAATGATGCTCCAGGCATCTTGGAAGTTCCATGATGTCTCAATATGTTACAGAAAAATGTACCTAATGTAATCACAGCGAAGCAAAAATCGTGTTTTACAGTAAATGGAATCACAGTAGTGACGAAATCTACGTGTACATAACATTAAAATTGTTAAAGCAACAATGGATCTTAATTTTTATCGGAAAGTATATGTATATATTCTTTTTATATATTCCGTATATATAATGTTAATATCATTGATATACATATTAAAGCCATCTAATATTATATATATATATATATATATATATATATATATATTCTTCTATGAAAAAGATATGCAAGAAAGTTAAAAAAAAAAAAAGACTGCAAAAACCATTAAATTCTACTCTTCTGGATCTTTAAAAAGTTCAGGTCCATTGTAGATTATCTGTCTTAAAATTAGAATGGTACTAATGATTAGTTAGTTAGAACTACAACCATAGATGATGGTTTAAAAGTTTTCATGCGTTTAAGCAGCGATACGACAATAAGACGAACCAGCCCTTCATAATGTTACAAAATGACGTCTCGTAAAATCTGTGTCGTCCAGGCATGTTCTAGTCCACACATCTTTTCTGAAATGTAGAACTACTCGAAATTCTGGATTCAGTACACGCTAGAGTGTATAGATTGTTGGCTAATACGCCTTCCTTCTAACTCGTTTTATAATCATATGGCCAACCTGAATTTCAGATCATCTGCACAACTTGTTTGGCTGCATATTCCCCAAAATTTGCATATTTATACTGCCGAATCTTCATGGAGTTGCATTTTCTATGTCAAGCAGTGTATATTAGTTTTAGAAACTTTGAATGATTTTATTAAAACTTGATTGACTGTTTAGTACAACTTTATTTAGCCCCTCTCAAATAGCTTTAATTTTTAAAATATGAGCATAAGGCTGCATCAGACTGAAATCTACTGTTTACTTCAGATCAGATCCATTTTTTCCAATTCCTTCTATTAGCTCACAATCTCCCTATATATATCGCGTTCAAATTTTCAATCTTTCATAAATACTTTTTATTTATCCACTCAAGTTCAAATACATTTTTTTTGAACTTGTAGTGGATGACACTTGATGTTAATACAGTTTTTCAAATATTAATTCAGTAATTAAATTTAATTAATTAATTTTAGTTTTTTTTACATTTAAGTTGAATATATCCACCAATAGATGGCGCCAGATAAACTTAAAAAATGAATGAAAATTATTTATAAAGGACTTTCTGCATTATAGATTAAAAAAAAAAAAGTAGAAATTGTCTTAAAATTTTTTTTTTTTTTATTTTTTATTTACTTTTTTTCAAATGGCTAATTTTACAATCAAAGAAATGGGTTTGATTCTACCACTCTAAAAATACAGACAAATGATTCTAAAACTTTTAAAGTCGAGGTGCATTTAAAATCCTGTACAAATAATTCTAGGCGCACTATATTCAAGAATTTCTGATAAATATGTTGTAAAAATTGAAGTGAAATATTACAGAAAAAAAAAAACAATACGATAAAAAATATAAAAAGGAAGCCTACCTTAAGTTTATTTATTCTTGTGTTTATGAGAAACATAAGCCTTAAGTATTCAGTTGGTGACAAGTTAGTTCTAATATTTTATTCATGCAAATTTTTCTAACCTTTTGTTTTCATCCGAGTACGACGTAATATGCCGACGCAAGGCACTGATGTATAAAGCCCTTGAAGTGTATGGAATTAATGGGGAGAGACAAAAGGAGAGAAGGCTTTTCTGGCTGGTTGCAGACTACATGATTTAATCATATCTAAGATAAAACTAAAATATGGTTTTGTAAGCCTTGCCTTTTATTTTTTAATTTTTTATGTATGTACTAAAAATTTAGTGGCTAAAAGATCTGCAACTTTCTTAAATTGATTAAATGTTTTGTGACTGTGTGTATGTTTTTTTCTTGTTCCATAACTGTTCATAATCTGCCATTGGAAATAAAAAATACACCACGGTACTCTGTGAAATTTTCTATAAGCGCCTTCTTCAATGTTTGGGTATAAAAGCGAAATATCAATGAAGATTTTCTCTTTTTTTTATCCTTCATTGTGGTGAGCGTAGAAAATAATTCACATAAATATGACGTTGAAAATTCTATTTTCAGTTTTTTATGTATGGGCACTCACATTTCTTTTATAAAAATTCAAAAGGTTTCAAGAGAAAATTCCTTACGTTTAATACTCAATTCACGATCAGGAGGATATTACTAGTTCTTCTTCTTTTTCAGTTAATGTTGCATGATCAGTTCCACAAATATTACTTACATAATGTAGTTTGGTTTGTCTTTCAATGAGTTCGTTTTGTGCACACTTTAGGCTAATTAGACCGGGACGTACAGTTTATGTGGATTCGAACCACTAACAAACATTCATGCCACCGCCAGAATTCAAACTTGAAGCCTGTAGTGAAAAATACAAGAGCACTAGCCAACTGGTCATCATGCCGCCAACCCACGGCGGAGTCTCAAACGCATCAATGGAAATTTTTTTTTGACATTGAAAATCATATAGACGTTAATACACTTTAATTTCTCGAAACAAAAACATTTCTTTGGAAACATTCTTTCGGAAACATTCTTTGGAGTATTATTGTTTTTGCCGTTAAAAAGTTTGGCACTTTTTATGAAAAAAGAAGAGGGAAAAAAATCTATCAGAAAGGTTAGTTGTTTTTAACGAAACATGTTTTTGAACTGCGAAACAACAAGAAAAAGAGTTGACTCTATATTATTTTTTTACATCTGGTCGCATATTTCTTTGGAATACTACAGGGCACACCTGGAAATCATTTAGGGCGCACTCCTTGAAAACTACTGATATAGAGCAAAAAAAAAATAAAAGAACTCATGTCACAACTTTAACCCCTTTTTTTTTGCGTCCAGCAACAGTTATTTTTGATTTTCCCCGTATATATTTCATTGAAATTTAACCAGCTCGGACATGATGGGCCCATTCACAAAATATATATCTATTGATTAATGATGACCGAAGTACATTTTCGAATTTATATCTACTATGTCTCAATAAATCATAGAAAAGTAAACATAATTCAATCACACTAATGAACAATAAGTGTGTTAACAAGAAATCAAACAAAATATTAAAACAACAAAAAATCAAATAGCTTAAGAATTAAATTGAAATTACTTGCGTAACGTTCTATCAGCTATTCAGTGGAAAGATCCGATTTAAAAAAAAAAGCACGAATCAATTACTAATTTAGAGTGCTTTTTTTTTTATATTACACAATTTAACATATTAATAATTAAAAATTAAAATTATACTTTTTCTAAGTATAACCTTTCGAAATTTCCTTTATCGCTCTTATTACAGTGTTGTCTGACATGGCCGCTAGCCAATTTTACATACGACAGCTGACAGAACTATATTGCTATTTTTATATTGTCATTGACTTTTTAATAAAATTGAACAGTGACAAAAAATGACATAATAAAAAGAAATGACAACGAAAATTTTCGGAAATTTAGACCTATAGTAGTAGTGGGACTAGTATATTGGGCTTTAACTACATAAATTAATTTGAAAACCGGTTGAATTGAAAGTTCTATTCAGTGTAAAAAGTATGCATAACATATATCTAAGCAGTGAATACCCGCCATTGTGTTTGGAGGGGGCGGTAGGGAAACCTCTTTTGTAACCGTTCACTCCTGCCTACACACTAGCAAGAGCGTCCCTTTTGACGTTCAGTAGAAATGGTTAGTAGGCATTGAGACTCTAACCCGAGACGAAGGCACAGCGCGACCTGTAATCTAAACTTTCTCAATGCTCCTGTTGAGAAACATTTAGTTTATAATATCTTATATCCTGAGAGAAAATATATTTAGTGCATCCTGACGCATTAGTTGGCCTACAGACTCTCACTGGACAGGAAATAAATTTCGTACATCCTGTTCGTAATTGAGTATCGGGTTTTCGGCTTAGAAGTGGAATCCTTTCTACGAATTTATAATTATATGTCTTTCAAATGTGTTAAATATTGTATGTCTCTAACTGTATATGTGTGTGTATTTGTATATGTAAATAAATCTGTGAGTTCTCAAACCTGTGCCTCAAGTTATATCAACCCAATTAACCCATCCCAATCTCCCACCAATTACAATCTGGTTGCCCAACCTGCACTCACTACATTATATTTTATCCATAAAGGCCTTTATTTCATATTGTGGTGCACCAAAGCGTGCGAGTTGTAGAATCAATCATAATGTACATATTATGCTGTGGTTTTCTACATATCTACCAATCAATAATGAATAACTTCAGGTTTAAGTACCACCATTAAAATCATTTCATAAAATAATCAATCTCAGACATTTGCTTCCATTGATTGTTTCGCTTCTGTTTTATGACTTAGTTATTATAATCCTACCAATAAGATTTCAATCGCGTTTTTCTTCCTATCAAATGTATTATGCTATCAAAAGAAACGTTTTTGCTGTAATGATCATTTTCAGAAATACAAAGCAATTTTTGAAAAATTAAAAAGAACTGACATCATGGATGTTTTTGAACTTGATTTCCACACTTTTTTTCGCGCCAAAGAACAATTACGTTCGATTTCTTTTTTTACCATGTGTTTACCTCCATTTAATTAGTTTGAACAAGTTAGGGAATGCACGCGAAAATGCCCATCAACAATTTAATGATGTCCATGGCACAATCTTTGAATTTCGGTGATATCGCAGCAAATTACTGAAAAATGTGCCTTATCACAATGATTGCCTATAGACAAGATGCCAGATATAAAAGGTATTAAAATTGTTTAAATAAAACTTATTCATTATAATATTTAAATATTTTAAAATTTAGTTATTATATATTTTTTATATAATGTTTTATACGATATTATGTTTAAGGTTAAAAATTTCGAAGAGTCTTTTCAACGATAAATATATAAAAGATGTGAAAAAATAAAAGGTAGTTTATAATATAATATGAAGTTTTTTACTGCTCTATTTGGATTTTTTATTTATGTTTTATGGTCATTTTGTGCACACTTTAGGCCAATTAGACAGGGACCTACTGTTCAGATGATTCGAATTAAAAACATCCATGCCCGCCGCCTGTTTGAACTTGAAGCTCGTGGTTCCAAAGGCCAAACCAATTATCCAATAGGCGCTTTTGGAAACAAGCCTTGAAACCAGAGAAGCATTTGAAGTCGAGAGAAAGGAGTCTAGTTTCCATAATGTTTTTGGGTGTCAAAGTCAGGAGTTTTAAAAATCCGATTACCGACTATTTTATATTTCTCTATTTTTCCAAAATCTTGGAAATGTTAAGGCCACAATTCAATTTCAACCTACTATAATACAAGCAGTAGTAAAGATTCTGAAAGCTACTGCTTTAGAAACATACCAAGTAAGTGTTGTATGGCTTTATTCACCACTGAAGCTTATAAAATGCTATCTTGGATCAGCACTTAAAGAAGATCATACAAAAGTTATTTTATTATTAAGAAAAATACGATGCAATGTATTACAAATATTATATCTTTGTGCTTAAAATGTACAGCATTATTTTGCTTGCCTCAAAGGTTATTCTATAATACTTTAGCATCTATTTATTTGGTATTGTTATTTCTATGGGATATATGTCTTTTTTGTGAGCAAATTTAGAGTACAAAAATGTCTTTTAAGTTTGTGCAAATGATAAATCTTTAAAATAGTTAATTCTTTGTTGTTTAGAAACTGCCTTTATAGATATATGAGTTCCATAAAAATCATTGGATTTATTTCACAAATGTTCTAAATAAATTAGTAAGGAGTTAATTAGTTCGTGGATCATAAAATTACAGAAAAAAATCAAGAGTCGAGAGTCATATGAGAAAATCCAACTCAAGAGTTAGTAGTCAGGAGTCGGACTGACACACCACCTCCCCTGCTTGAAACCCAATAATTAAGCTAAATTTAATTATTCTACATCAGCAACAGATATTACATAGAAAGTGCGTCTATTGGACTAGGAAGAGAATTGAATGTATAATCCTCCCATATAGCACTTTTGAATGTTCCGAAAATTCTCATGTGAAATTTCACTGATTCTAATTTCTAGCAGTATCTGAATGGTTGAAATATAGAAGGACTTCTATGGTGCAAAATAAATGTTCTCAGAATTACAAAAGAAATGTTTACGATTGATACAGAAGGCCATCAGTTGCAGTAGAAAATATAGAAGGCTCTTTGCGGTGCGTTCTGAATAGCAATAACATTTATGTTGAATCTGCAGTACATATAGAAAGCCTCTGTGATGTTCTCTGAATTACAAAAGAATGTTTATGCTGAATGTGCAGCACATATAGAAGGTTTCTGCTGTTGAGGAAGAGTATAGAATACACTTTGTGGGGATTTCTGAATAAAAAAAAATGTTTATGCTGAACGCAGCATACCGGAAGGCCATATATGCTCTCTGAATTACAAAAACAATGTCAATGCTGAACATGCAGCACATTAGAAGTAGCAGTTGGTAGTTGAAGAATAGTTTGGTAGTTGAAGAATATAAAATTCATTTGTGATGTTTTTTAATAACAAAAAATTTCCATGTTTAACATAACATATAGAAGGCCCTTGAAGCTCTCTGAATTACAAAGTAAAAAGGTTTATGCTGAATATACAGCACATATAAAATGCTTGCTGTATTATTAGAAAAATATAAAAGACCTTTTTGATACTCACTTTATAACAAAATATGTATATGTTGAGCAGAAAACACTAGATGTTCTCTGAATTACAAAAATTTTTTATGCTGAATATACACAGTCCATATAGAATATTACTAGAAGAATATAGAAGACATTTCATTGCCTCCTTAATTAACAAAAATTGTTTATGCTGAATATGCAGAACATATAGAATTTTACTAGAAGAATATAGAATACCTTTTGTGATGCTCTTTGAATAACAAAAAATATTTATATTGAGCATAACATAACACAAAAGGATGCTTACAAGAAAAGGCTCTAGATGCTCTCTGAATTACAACAAAATGTTTATTCTGAATATACAGCCCATATAGAATATTACTAGAAAAAAAATAGAAGACATTTCATGGTGCTTCTTGTATAACAAAATATGTTTATGCTGAACATGCAGCACATATGGCAGTAGAAGAATATAAGTGTCCCTCTGTATATAAAAAATCTGATTTTAAAAACAAATATCTTTACATCGAATATTCTACACAAATTATTTTGCTTCAGTATTAAATGGCCTTAAATTAAAAAAACATCTACAAGGCACTACAAATTAAACTAAAATTTTCCTTTCTGATATTCTTTTTTGACTGATTATTTCCCATATTTTCAATTAACGATTATTATTTTCACGATCTGAAATATGAGACTTCATTATAAAAATTTTTGTTTTTCAAATGGTTTATTACATCGTGAAATCGGAAGGCACTACAGCATCTAAAATATACAGCAATTAATGAAAAAGAAAGGACTGACTTCACAATGAAACTTGAACCTTCATCATCCTTTCCTTGCTGAAGATCTCAGATTTTTTCCTACTACGTATTTGATCTCCATTTAATTAGCTTGAACAAGTTGGAGATGCACGCAAAACGTCCATCAGTTTAATGATGTCTCAGACGCATCAAATTTCAGCAATGTCTCAATAAATTATAGAAAAAATGTGGCTAATGCGGTCGCAGTTGATGAAACAGTAATCGAATTTAAACATGAAGTCAAACAAAGGCACCATATTAAAATCGTAACAAAGATGAAACCTTTACATTAGGAAAATATGTTGTTAAATGAAAGAAAGATTTATCTTATCTTTATTTTGGGGATGAAGTAATTGCTTGTCTAGAAGTAGAAAAGCGTGAAAATATGTTGAATTTGCATAAAGCTGTCTTAAAATATTATTCCTTAAGATGTATTATGTGCAGAATGAAATATAATCTCACGTAAGTGAAAAAGTAAAATGTATCATCATTCAGTGGAGCATTTTTAAACTTTAACACAATTGTTGTATATAATAAAGATCTTTTTTAGTAACGTTTTCTATAAAAGTTCAGTAATTTACAGGTAAGTATTTTTAAAAGGATTTGAAATTTAATATTGGTATATAGATGGTTTTTAACATTTCGGTCTAGAATGAGATTTAAGAAATTAAGCTGCATTTTAGAAATAAACTTTATAAAAAAAAAAATTGCAAACTGAAAAACTCTAATGTTAAATCATTGAAAGATAATTTCAGCTTACATAGTATGTTAAAGCATTAAAAAATTAAGTATAAAAACATATTCCTTCCAGAAACAAATTTACTAATAACGCTAATAGTATTTAATTACTTGTAGAATAATTTTATGTGTTTAACGTTTTCACAAGAAGGGTAAATGTAATTAAAATTTTAAACTTCCAAATATGATAAGGCATTGTCATAAATTTTACTTCTCAAATCGAATTAAGTTTAACTGTTGAATACTTGAAATATATTTGAAAAATTTTCATCAATAATTACTAAAATATTGCATTTTTATTTTTTCTCCGCTACTCAGAACACCGTAATTTTTAAAACGCTATGTAATAGCAGATTCGCACTCAATGATAAAATGAAAGAAGATTCGAGTCCGCTGAAATTGTAAGTAATGGTTGGCCTATTGTAGTTATTGCTTTCTGAAATAAAGAGATTCGATGGCGATTGCAACAACGTGAGCATAGAGTTTTGCATCGATTGTCAAAATATTTGGGGAGAGTTTTCCATTTTTCTCTCGTACAACAAGGATATTTCAGGAAATTTATCCCTGAAGGCAATGACTTACCCTCCTCTCCAAAGTATTTGGCATGCCCATACGGGCGCACCAATATTAAAAATTTTCTGTATGTAAAAATGAAGCACGATGGAAGTTAAACTTTATTGTATAGTGAAAAAGGAAAATTTAGGGTATTCATCAACGTCTTATTAAAGAGATAAATATTTATTAGTGTGTCTTACATTAGAGTATAAAATAATTAATATATTTTTTGTGATTACAAACATTCCACTACAACATGTTGAAAGTGATCATTCTGTAGAAACTGATGGATTCCCTTTTTTTATCAAATTAAACTAACTAAAACTAAATATATTTATCAAAGTAAAGTGACGTACATGCGTACATAACTGCGCAGAAAATGAGGAAAATAGTTCTGTAGAAACTGGCGCATTCCCGTTCTATCAAAATAAACTAAAGTGACGCCATACGTATATAACTGCGCAGAAAAAGAAAATAATTATGTAGAAACTGACAGATTCCTGTTCCATCACAGTAAACTAAAGTAACGATATACGTACATAGCTGCACAGAAAATGAAGAAAATAAACTTCTTCATTTTTATTGAAAATGGTTGAAGTTGCAATCGCAAATTCAAATAAAAACCTTAATGCATTTTTAATGCTCTGATCTCATATCTGTCGTCAATTGATTAAAATTCTAAAACTATTCATGAAATAAACTAAAAGAACTTGGAAACAATAAAAATATTTTGAACACAATTATTTAATGGTTTTTCATATTAAATGTATTTAGATTAAAACATATACAATATGTTTTTGTTGTGCTGCAAAGTTTTTAAGTAATTGCCTAGTATAACTTAATTATTTATTACATAAATTTGTATTATGTATTAAAATTTAAGAATGTCTTCAAAGGAAACGAATACTACATACTTAATTTAGGTTAGTCGTACTATTTAAATCAAATGCGCAATTTTAATAGCCAAATTTTTTAACAAAAATAAAAATGAATGACTTTATTTATTGATGCCAGGCAATCAAATTAAGCGCAAAAGTTTTCAGTTTCATAAATCAGAAACGAATATTTTATCATGAAATATTCAAATGTTTTCCTTTGATCCTCAAAATTCTGGTGTTTGCCGACTAAAGAATGTCATAAAATATTCGCAGATCATGAAATCTTGTTTTATCTTTACTGCATCAATGCACCATATCTCCAGACTGTCATAGGATAAAAATATTAAGTATACAGCATACTGATTTTTTTTAAATCTGCTAAATATTTGTAGCGAGATACAAGTAGAATTTTTTTTTCTCATACACAAACTTGCTTCGTTAGAAAATTTTATAATATTATTCTCTGTTTATTAAGAAATCAGATCATTATAATTTAATTGCGTGAAGCCATATTCGTAGCTAGTTTACTTTCAGAGCCAAGCAAACTATAAAATTTTAATATTTAATGAAAATTCGAATAAAATACGTAAGGAAAAATACATCGAATATTGATTCGAAATATCTAACGACAAAGAAGTTAAATTAAAAATAAACGTTAATAATTGATTCATCACTGTTATTTCTATTTGTTATTAATTTTCAAAAATGTGTAAAAATCATATATTTTTATAAAATCAATATAACAATTTTTTATATGTGAAAATTAATATCAAACAGAATATTATATGTTGATACAATACTAAGTTTAAATGACATATGGCAATAGTATAGTAAAATAGGCGGATTATTTAATTAAAACGATTTTTATTGTTTTAAAATAGAAGTCTAATAGATTAATTTTAAAAAATATAGGATTTTTAAGACAATTTAATAATTTTTATATGTGAAAATTAATGTCAAACAGAATATTATATGCTGATACAATAAAATTTAAATTATATATGTCAATATGTAAAATAGATTAATTATTTTATTTAAACGAATATTGTCTTAAAATAGAAGTCTAATAGTTTGCCTTAAAATCATATATTTTATAAAATTAATTTAATAATTTTTATTAGTAAAAATTATTATTATTAATATTAATTATTATTATTATTATACTGATTATTTTATTAAAAATATTATTATTTCTTAAATATAAGTCTAATAAATTGCATCTAAAAATCATTTTAAATTTTTATAAAATCAATTTAATAATTTTTTATATGTAAAATTATTATTATTAAACATTAATGTTTTTTCATTATTATTATATTGATTATGTTATTAAAACTTAAAATAAAGTCTAATTATTTTTTAAAATCATAATTTTTTAAAATCAATTTAATAATTTTATTATTAAATGATTATTATTACTAAAACATTATTATTACATTGATTATTTTATCAAAAAGTTTAATAATTGTCTTAAAGTAGATTTATTATTCTTAAAATCATATATTTTTATAAAATCAGTTTAATAATCTTTCTTAAAATTGATTATTGTTATTAAAGCATTGAATTAATTATTATTATTATTATTATTATTAAAGCATTAATTATTATTATTATTATTATTATTATTAAAGCATTAAAATATTATTATTATTATTATTATTATTATATTGATTATTTAATTAAAACGTTATTATTGTTTTAAAATAGAAATCTAATAGATTGTCTTAAAATCATATATTTTTATAAAATCAATTGATTGATTTTTTATATGTTATAAATATCAATGAATAATAATGTTACTTTAGCTAATTTTATATTCTATTTATGTATGAATTAACAAACAATCAAATATTACTAATAATAACTTGCAATTGTTACTTATAAAAATACAATACAAAAATACAAAAAATAACAATATTATCAACAGTAGTTGTTAATAAAAATATTTTCATGTTAAAAATAATGAATTTATTATAAACGTATGATTATTTTGTCAAAATATTTTTTACAATTTCGATGAAACGAAATTATCACTTTCGCTTTTTCAATTTTTCAATGGATATCATATATCAATCTCAGTTTTTAATTAAAAAAACAAAACGCTCAATATCAATCGCAGATAATATGTAAAAGTGATAAATAACAAATTTTCTTTGTAAAAATGCAAAACAAAATAAAATTTCGCTTCAAAATAAAATTATTTAGATGTTTTCCTTGAACATAAATATAAGTTATTTACATATTTAATTTGAAAATTGAAATATTTTCAATTTTTGATTAAAAACTTATTCGAAACTTTGATTATGACATCATTTGAAGTTATGCTTCAAAATAATCTATAATTGCAATTTTTTAAAAATTCTCTGTAACATAATTGTTTGATTTATATTACTACAAAAATTTTTTTTTTAGATGATTCAAATCAATAAATTTTCAGTAATTTAATCATTTTTGTAGGGCTTTTTATATTTCTTAGGGTAAAACGTCGACCTTCTCCCTCGTGGTGTAACCTGGGCAACATTCTTAATTTCTACATTTTTGGCCGTCAACTTTTTATTGTGAGCATAAATAGGTTATATGCTATGTATATATAAATGCATCCCTACTGTCGTCCATTGAAAAGCTATGAAAGAAAATATTGAAATGTTTCCATGGAATTGACTCCGAGATCGCAAGAACTTAAGATGATTTCGGTCTTTACTTCTTTTTATTTTGATATTTTTTTTTTTCTTTCTTTTTTACATAAGTAATGTATTTGGGTAAGAAAGAAAGAATGACAGAATAATAGTATTTAATTACAAAATGTGTTCTTTGTCAACCAAATACATATTGATTTAATGGCGATTTAAATATTCGTCACAATAGAATTTTATAGTTTCATTTTAACATAAGTAATTTTTTTATGAAATAGAGGGACAGGATTAATAGAATAGGATAATGGATATGATTTCTTGTGAAATTATGGAATAAAAGTCAAGATATGCTTCCAGTACTACATACAGATTTAATTCTTTTAAGAGCTCTTCCATTATATGCTGATAGGATATGATAGTTTAAATATCATATGGGAAAAGTATAGTAATAAAAAAGACGGATTATTTAATTAAAACAGTTTAGTTTAGAGGGTGGAATAGTTTAATCCCCACTCTTGTGACGAAATTATTCCAGGATATTTCTGTAAAATCTGATACTTCCATCCACATTTTGAAACTGAATAATGAATAAATGCGCCAAATTTGGCGATTTTTAAAAGAGCAGAGAAAGTGTGAGTCTAATTGCATTTTTACCAAAATTTTGTTTGGAAAATAATTATTGCCAATTTTATTATTATTATTTTTGCATACCTATGAATATGTTTTGCACGATGAAAAACATACAAATCAAGATATAAATGAAATAAGATAAATTCGTTAAAAAATTAAAAATTTTTTACTCAAATTATTAAGGGAATTTATCCACATTGCTGGATTGGTCTTTGGTATGAATTCGTTAAAATACAAATTTTTTTCAAATTGGTTTTACCAATTGAGTTTCATGATTGAATTAGTTGAATTCACCAGCTGAATTAGTAAAAAGGATATAGTTAAAGCATAAATATAACATTCATATTCTTTATTAATAAATAACAGGTAAAAATAAATTGATTCAATTTTTTTTACATAACAGTTATATATCTGATAGTTTATTTCTAAAATAAAAAGGAAAACAGTGTCAATAATTCTTCTATTATACTTTATTTAGGATTAATCTTATATGAATTCAGTACGATTAAAAACCATATAATAAGTTATTCTAAGATATAAGATAAGAGAGAAAACTAATGTTGGAACCCCAAACATTTATATTACAAAACAGTCAACAGTTGTTTGGAAACAAAAACGAACAAATTGTTAATTTTTTTAAAATGGTGCAAACATATTGATTATTTTTTATTAATAATCAATATGGTGCAAACATATTGATTATTCCTTATTTTTCTTTTACTAAATAATAATATTCACTTTTCATACCTAGTTGTCTACAATTTTCTACACGGTTGTTTTTCAATCTTTTCTTTTTTCTTTTATTTTGACCATCGCAAAACGAAAACATAAGACAAACTATTTTCTTACAAAAAATATTTATGCTAGAAATAACAAATGGTACTTCTGATTTTTAGAAACGGACTACATAAGTGACACAGTATCATCTGTGTATCTTTTATTTTTAAAAAACAATTTTTTTCCCAAAGAACGATTTGTTTTCTTTATGGAAAAGACAATAAAACACCCAAAACAGTGTGTAATATATATATATATATATTTTGAAGCTCCACAGACATATAACATGAGCAAGGCTATTATTGTAATAGTTTTTAAGCTTTATAAACAACTGATCGTTATAAAAAATGAATTTATGTTAAGAAACAATAAATTTTTAGAAAAGGAGTTAATAACCGCATCGTCTATTCTTTATGTATCTTTATTATTAAGAGCAATTGTGTTTTTTCCAGTAAACAATTCATTTTTGAAAAAATAATAAATAAATGAAATGTTTGTTTTTATGAAAAAACAAAAGCAATTAAATATTTTATTTTTATAGGAAAAAAGCAATCTCATTAAATAACCAAACCATTTATATTTGGTATATGTTTGAATCCTCCAAAACCTATAAAACATTATTATATATAACACATGTTTTAGTACATTTTGCAATAGCTTTAAGCCTTATGCATTTATATACTGATCGTTACAAATAACCAAATATGTTGTTTTATAATAAATGTTTATAATAGGAGTAGTTAACTGCATCGTCTATTCTTTATGTATTTTTATTATTAAGAACAATTGGGGTTTTTCTAATGAGCAATTAGTTTTCTGAAGAAACAAAATAAACAAAAAAATGAAGTTTGTTTTTATGGAAACATTGTTACAACAACAATGTAATATTTTATTTTTATATGAAAGGTCCCCATAAAATAACCAAAACATTTATATTTGGTATTTGTTTGAACCCCCCAAACATATAACGCATACTTTAGTATATTATTAAAATATGCATAAATAACATTGTTGTAAATAATCGAACAGATTATTTTATAATATATATGCTTAGAAAAGGAGATAATAACTGCATCGTCTATTCTTTATGTAGCTTTTTTTGGAGTTTTATAATAAACAATTGTTTTAAAAAAATAAAATAAACAAAACAAACAAACAATAAAATATTTTATTTTTATACGAAAAAATCTCCATGAAATAATGAAAACATTTACGTTTGACTAAAACATATAACTTTAGTATATTATTACAATAGCTTTAAGTTTTATGCATGTATAAGTGATCTTTATAAATAACCGAACATGTTATTTTATAATAAATGTTTATAAAAGGAGTTAATAATTGAAATGTGTATTCTTTATGTACATTTATAATTAAGAACAATTTGGGGTTTTCTAATAAGCAATTCGTTTTTTGACGAAACGAAACAAACAAATCAATGAAAATTTTGTTTTTATGAAAAACAAAAAATAATTAAATATTTCATATTTTTATAAAAAATACCTCATGAAATAACCAAAACATTTATGCTTGATATTTGTTTGAATCACCCAAAACATATAACACATACTTCAATATATTATTGCAATAGTTTTAAGCCTTATGCATATATAACTGATCATTATAAATAACCGAACATGTTATTTTAAAAGCAAATTAAGAAACTTGCTGTAAGGACACAATCATAAGTGAGGAGACAACTTAGCGTTTATTTTCTTTGCATATGTGTCTCCATTAATCCAATAGACACTAATTAATTTTTCCATTGAAAGCAGTGATACAGATAATGGAAGCCCTCTTGGCAAATAGTAAATCCCTTCCTACAAATTTAAGTAAGTGCTTTTCTCTGACGTTGGAGAACCAAGAGAAATTGCCGAGTCATTTGGAAAGAATCTTTAATTACGGCTAAATGTAAATTAGCATTCCCTGGGTTAATTAAAACCAGAAAGGAATATTTATTTAAGAAACTTAACTGAAACTAAAAAAAAAAAAAGTATTTAATTTATGGTCTACAATTTTTCTGTGTAGTAGTCTTTAAAGGGAAGTGGCGAAAAATGTTTAATTTGTTTCTTTTGTTACAAGCAGAATTTTTGTAGACGTTCGAATTTTGCTTTTTTTGAAACCCATTTAACTTATTTTAAATTGAATTTAATATTAAGCACCTCCTTAATGTTTCACATTTTTAATTTTAAATATATTTAAATTGATTTAGCTTTTTAGGTTAAAGTTTAAAATTGATTTAAAATTAGTTTCAGTATTATTTTGAAACAAAGAAACAAAATTCAATTTTTGAGATTTTGAGGAAATAGATTAAAATGTTAGATAGAGATGTTAGAAATAGATTAAGTGGTTATCAAAATAATGGAAACACCTCTGAATAAAAATGAGAATGCGACTGACGCATTCGAAAACGCATTCTTAAATGAGAATTTAAGAATGCGTTTTGTAAGCACCAAAACGTAATCTTAGCTACCATTGTTTTTTAATATAAAAGTATATATCATTGTAGTATGCGGTAGCTTTAGTGAAGTTGTGTACATCTTGGATTTTTGCCAAAAGCGTAAAATGTCAGACCTTACAGACATTCAAAGTGTCCAAATTGTAGGAGCCCGACCAGCTGAAGCAACTGTGACCGAAACATGCCACCATCTTTTTGGCGGTTCTAGAGGTAGGTGTTAAAAATCATGACACAGTACACACAGCGTGGCAAGACAAACTCAGCAAAGCAAAATATTGGACAGAAAGAGAAGCTGAGTGAAATTGACCGACGAGTATTGAAGCGGATTGTAATGCCTAAGAATAAAACAACTGCAGCTAAAGTGGCCTCAGAACGCAATTACCATCTGGATTCTCAAGTGTCAATAATTATATTTAGTAGGCACCTTCATAAACAAGATATTTTTCGAAAGAGCCGCAAGAACCGCAAAGTCACTATCTGTTGTGCCAAACGTCGTCTACAGTGGTGTCAACCACAAAACCTGCTCTATTGATAAATGGAAAACAGTTAATGGTCAGAAAAATCATCTTTCACACTTTTCTCCACAACAGGACTGGTGCAAGTTTGAAGGACACCTGCACAAGCGTATGATCGTGATTGTCTGCTTCCAGCTAAAAGCATGGAGGTGGATCTGTCATGATATGGGCAATCATGTGGTTTTCTGCTGGCCCAATCTTAACCCTGAAAGGAAGCATCACTTGGGAGAAGTGTATCGAAGTCTTAGCTGGTTCAATATTCCACTGAACACTATTCAGCACTTGTTATGATTCTATTTCCAGGCGAAGCGAAGCTGCATTACATGCCAAAAGACGATCCTATTGCCATATTAGTAAAGAATTCCTTATAACCCCAGGGAGTTTCCATTATTTTGATAACCACATTTATATCCATTTATCTATCTATCTAAGATTTACTTTTAAGAAGTTAATAAAAGGCATTGGATATTTTTTGGATAACAGGACGTCATCTTGCAAAATGAGGTAATGTGTTTATTCCACCAATTATACGAATCTATTGTTACGGGTTGCCATCCCTATACCTAATTAGATTTGCTGTCAATATTGTATTTTCAGAAAAGATACTTGGCATTAAATGATAAATATCCAATTGTGCATACCGTAAAGAATAATTATTATCACAAAAACTATGCAAGGAAATATACGATAGTATCTTTTTATTATAAATTAGGTATGCATATGTTCACATAACTTAATAAAAGTTAATATAAAATAATTAAATTATTTTATAAAACTGTTAAATTCAAATGGATATATAAATCCTCGATGGAAATTATTTTTCTAAGACGATGTTTCTGAAGTAAAATATATCTACCCATGTAAAGCAAAAAAATTTGTGGGTTAGTAATTCTTTGCAACTTACAATTTCATGTAACTAGATGTTAAATCTCATTTCTTAAATCATATATATATATAAGAATACTTTTAAAGAATAAAAAAATAGTTTCGTTATGCGCTGGATTTTCTATTTTGAATAAAAATGTTTTGAGAATATATTTTAATTCTTCTGAGGATTATGTTAACATTATTTGTTTAATAATAGAATCGATCCATCAAATATGAGACACATAGGTATATTACTTTTTAAAAGAATTAATTAGATGTTGACGCAGCATGCCAGAAAATATTTATACCAATGCTACTTATTTGGATGTTTTAAATGCGTGAACAAAATTTGAACAGGAACATATACAAATATATTATGTTGCTTATTTAAAGTCGAGGTAATTAAAATGCGATCTTTGTACCAGAAAAAATATTTTGATGTATAAAAATGATTGATGAAAATGTTGTATTTGCTTTTCGTTTTTAATATACGAACATGAAGGTAAGGTCTTTATAGAAGCCTTATGAAGACACCCTTTTCAGACTCTATCAGTTAGTCATGCACTACGTGTGTATTATTAATCATGAATTTACTACATACATACCTATATGGAGTTTATATAATGCATGTAGATTATACACGTTAATACAATATAATCTACATACATTATATAATGTAAACGTTGAAGAATAAATTTAATATTGTCATGCAGTAATTAATTGACATTTAAATCATGAACTGCTTCACATATCCTGGTCTGTTGGTGTAGTTTAGCTGCTGGGTGCTGTTTCTTAGGGCTGTTA
>BPLR01020929.1:0-46267 GCA_021605095.1 Caerostris extrusa
CTTTTATCTTTAAATACTAGCAAAGAAAACGATATATGATATTACGTAATTCAGGTAAAAATGTTTAAACATTGATTGAGAGGCAAATTACTGCTCTAGAAAAATGATTAAATAGAAAAATGTATTAGAAATGAAAAAAAAAGAAGGCACTGACATATACAAAACTAACATTTAATTGAAAAGTTATAAAACTATTTCAATTTCTTCTTTTTAAATGAAGAATTATTTTTCTCTAACTATTCTTGATATGAAAAATTGAATTAAGAACGGAAATTATTTATTATGCTGTACTTGTACATAAGTAAATTGAAATACAATTTATAAATGGCATAGTTAGATAAAATATTCAATAAATAAATGATCTATAAGAAAACAGAATAATTTTGTTTATTAAAATAATTTTCTATTTATTATAAAAGATGTCAAAAATGCAATATTTTTTATTAAAAATATATTTGTTGTTTTTAACAAATTTAATAATTTTATTTGCTGGACACCATATTTTTATGTATAAAGCAAAAATATTTATGCCTTTGATTCCTCGAGTATGCTAAAAAATGCCTAACAATGCCTTAATCTTTTCACTGAAACCATTATCATTATTTTATTGTTTGTTATTGTATAATCTAAACTCATGACATAATTCATATTAGTTAATTTTCAATTCAATAAAAATCTGAAACCTTTTAAATTATTGCAATATTATACTTATTTTAAAATAATCTTATATAATCATCATTTCTTATATATTCATCTTATATAATTATCATTTCTTATATATTCATCTTATATAATTATCATAATTTCATTTATTGAATATAATCTATAATTATTTAAATAAATGAGATAAAGATTTTCTTTTAGAAATCTCTTAAAGTGTTGTGTCATTAAGACAGTGGTCAATTGAAAATAGGTACACAAAATTGCTTTTTTAAAATTTTAAAATAATTATTCAAATCGATTTTGAAAGGAAAATTTATATATATATATATATATATATATATATATATATATTTGAAGTAAAAAAAAATTTCAAAATTTTCCCTCAAACAAACAGTTTCTTATCTTATTCAGTTCAATTCTTATTTTCAGTTACCTACATTTTCAGAGTAGGCTTTTTTTCATCATGCTTTTACGTGCAGTAAGATTTACTACAGTCATTATATGGGATTTTTTAAAAAGAAGAATTATTTGATACAGAGGATAACGATGAGTAAGTGTTTTTAATTTGTAATAATATTTTTATCAATGGTTAGCAAATTATAATTTTTGATTCACTGCATACACATTTGCAACATGTAACTGATATGATATACTTTTCTTAAAATAAGTTTCTTGTTTAAAGTTCATACCAATTTATTCTACACTATAAATTTGTGATTTCATTTGAAGATTATGAAATGTTGAATGTATATTCCCCGGCTTCTATTTTAATAGTTAGCATTTTTAATATTTTCAATTGTAAATTCTTTTAGAAAATTAAGCCACTTGAGGTCCAAACTGAAATGCGATGCCAAATCAAATTTCCTGTCACTATGTAGGGAAAATCCATTCGCCATGAAGTAATCCCAGTAGGCTGGAGGAGATGGGAGGTTATGGATATCTTCGAAAATATAAATCAGGCTTACATTAACTGATTAATCTTATATATTTGATAATTATTTCGTCATTTTGTATACTTTTAGGATGTGCAACATTTAGAGAAATACGTTACTTATAGCAGCAAAATTTATCAATAATATATGATATTATATTATTAATTGTGTATAAATTAATTTCTAAATACTTTAAAGGTTTAAAATCAAAACAAACTATTAAATGTTATAGTTATTTTCTTGGCGATTCTGTTAAGCTTTTTGCATAGTTGATATATTTTGAATCTATTCTTTTATTGTTAAATTAAAGTTTTTTTAAATAATAACCTAATTTTCACCAATTAATACAAAAATTATATTCCTTGTTAATTAGGCTTTACTTTATTTTTAATATTAATCATATATTTTGGTAAAATACAAATATTTGTTTTATTTCTCTACAATACAACAAATAACTAAATTAAAGTTAAATCACTGTAAATATTGAAGCATTTTTTAACATAGTTTGTAAGCATTAAATAATTCATTACAGCAACACGATTGAAACTAGATGTCCTATTTTGGTAGATATTATTGATAATCACTAGATTCATAAAAGAAATCTTCTACGAAAAATTGTAACAAAAAAAAAATTAGTCATTACATTGTGCAATGTACTTAAAATTAATAATTTCTAATTACCAAATCCTCAATATTATGTAAACAAATTAAATTGATTAATTTTTATTCTAACAAAATTGGCATATTTATAATGAGTTGAATTCACCCTAAAATTTTAACTTTATTGAATTAAAAATCTAATTAGATTTTGTTCGTAATTTTCATTGAAAATGGAAGAGCACTTAATAAAAATCAAATAATATGAGAAGAAAATATGGGATATTTTTGTTTTAGTAATTTACGATATAGAAATACAATACTTTAAAAATTATTTTTTCAGAAATTGTATCTTTGTGGAAAATCATTCTAATTAACTAGCTAAATGAAATAATTATTACTTTGATAACAATGTTTAATAATGTTTTGTACATAAAGTACATAAACATTTCGACGGATTATAATTTTTATTACAACAACCAAAAAGTTTCTTCTTGGCTTTTTGAAGGATTGTATCCACTGTTAAATTGATATTTTTAAAAATAATCCCAAATATTTAGAAAAATTAAATATTTTTTTCATAAAATATCCATAAAGCAGAACAATAAAATTGGAGAAATTAGAAATATTATATTGAAATAAAGCCTCGGCTTCATTACTCAACAAAAAAATAAATAATTATGGAATAATGCCAATAAGGTATAAAATAAATTTGAGGGTTAAATCGAATGAAATATCATATAAAGTCAACTAAATGAAATAAATGATAAATATTGAAAAAAAATAGAATAATTCAACGTTTAAACATAAGTAGCTCGTTTTGCTTTATTTAGAGTGAGTATCATCGTTATTTGTAAAGGAAAAATTAACTTAAGTATAGTTACCCTCTTTGAGGCATTGTCTTTTTGTATATTAAATTGTCTTTTTTGTATTGTATTGTCTTTTTAGATAATATTAAAAAATGATAAAATGTTTTTATGAAATACTATAGTTTTTTGTAAAGATTTTAAAAATATTTTCAATATTCTTTATTGAATAAAAAAAATGCTGCCAAGTTTATAAAACTTTTGTTTTCCTTTATTTAGACTTGAAGAAGAAATCATGAATTATGACAAATGTAAGTATAGAAATTTTCATAAATTTTACAATTACGCAAATGTATTATTGAGTTTTAAAAGTATTACATCTTGATTTTCTCGTATATTTTTTCAATTCCTTCTATTAGCTCCAACTCTCCCTATATATATATATCTTGTTCAAATTTCCAATCGTTCATAAAATACTTTTTATTCATCCACTCGAGTTCAAATAATTTTTTTTTAACTTGTAGTGGATGACATTTGATGTTTTTTTTTCAAATATTAATTCATTAATTCAATTTAATTAATTAATTTTTTTTTTTTTTAGATTTCAGTTGCATATATCTACCAATAGATGGTGTCAGGTAAACTTAAAAAATGATTGAAACTTGTTTATAAAGGAGTTTCTGTAATATAGTGAAAAAAAAAGTAGGAATTGACTTTAAAAATGTTTTTTTTTTTTATATTACCTGTTAAAAATAAATATATCTTATTTCGAATGAAATAGTAATAGTATGTTTTAATAGTTAATATTAATTGAAAATGAAATTCTGTAAAATTTAAAAGTACATTTGATTATGATAAATGCTGCAGATGTAAATAATCGATATTAAATAATTATGCGGAATAAAAAAAAATATCCCAGTATCATCTTTAATGACTTTGGGTACACAGTATTTATCATTGTTTAATTATTTTTTCTGATAACCTAATTTTCGGACGTTAAATTCTCTAGAGAAAAGTTCATATATCTATTAAATGTAAGGGGGAAGCAACAAGAATCAGTCTGACTTTGCGTAAATATGCTTTATTACACAATTAAATTGCTGGGAAAAAGATCGTCGCATTGGAGTGTGTGAAACAATGCTTTGTGACTATCAAGACAAGTTGAAATGCATCATAACTGGAGATGAGACTTGATTTATGCTTACGACCCGGAAACAACAGATCAATCGGGCGAATATCGTGACAAAGGTGAAGCAAGACCGACAAGAGTATGCCAAAATAGCTCAAAATCAAGATCATGTTCACAGTTTTCTTCGATTTCAGCGGTGTGGCGCATTATGAATTCCTTCTTCCGGGCCAAACTGTCAACAAGGAATATTATTTGAGTGTTACGCGTCATTTTCGTGAAGCTATTCGAAAAAAGACACCACATTTATGGAAATACGACTTTTGGTTTTTCCATCACGTTAATGGGCTGGATCACACTGCATTGATTCTTCTTGACTTTTCCGCCCTAAATGAAATTCTTATCATTCCACAACCTCCGTATTCGCCTGATTTAGCACCGTGCGACTTCTGGCTATTTCATTTACTCAGAAGACCACTCCGGGGACACCGTTTTGAGTCGTTTGAAAAATTCAACGGAAATCGGCGTTCACTTTGAAGGCCATTCCAGCCAATGAATTTTTAGTATATGCATTGAGGATTGGAAAAATCGTTGGCATAAGTGCATTGTTTCCTGAGGGGATTACTTTGAAGGCGAAGAAATAAATTTGGGAGAATAAATAAAGAGATTTTTTTAAAAAATAAAAATTTTTATTAATTTTTGAGACACTATATATTCACAGTAGTACAACTTATAATTGGCAGAGTTAATTAAAATGTTAGATAAATAAATGATCCATAATGAAACTGAATAATTTTTTAATTAAAATAATTTTGTAGTTATTATAAAAGATGTAAATGAGAGAACAATTTTCTTTTAGAAATCTCTTACATTGGTTTCAAAATAGCTGTGATCAATTGAAGTTAGAAACACAAAATTTTTTTTTTTTTGTAAATTTAAAAATATAATTCAAATCTATTTTGTAAGGCAAAAAATTTATATATATAAAATATTATATATATATATATATTTGAAGTAAAAAATTTCAATAAATAATATTAATAATTATAAATAAGTGATTTTAATATAAATGTATGCATGCATAACGGCTTTTTATTAATTTTTGAGACACTATATATTCACAGTAGTACAACTTATAATTGGCAGAGTTAATTAAAATGTTAGATAAATAAATGATCCATAATGAAACTGAATAATTTTTTAATTAAAATAATTTTGTAGTTATTATAAAAGATGTAAATGAGAGAACAATTTTCTTTTAGAAATCTCTTACATTGGTTTCAAAATAGCTGGGATCAATTGAAGTTAGAAACACAAAATTTTTTTTTGTAAATTTAAAAATATAATTCAAATCTATTTTGTAAGGCAAAAATTAGGATAAATAAATGATCCATAGTAATGAAACTGAATAATTTAATTAAAATAATTTTGTAGTTATTATAAAAGATGTAAATGAGAGAACAATATATATATATATATATTTTTTTTTTGTAAATTTATATATATATATATATATATATATATAGTAAAAAACTTCAATAAATAATATTAATAATTATAAATAAGTGATTTTAATATAAATGTATGCATGCATAACGGCTTTTTATTAATTTTTGAGACACTATATATTCACAGTAGTACAACTTATAATTGGCAGAGTTAATTAAAATGTTAGATAAATAAATGATCCATAATGAAACTGAATAATTTTTTTAATTAAAATAATTTTGTAGTTATTATAAAAGATGTAAATGAGAGAACAATTTTCTTTTAGAAATCTCTTACATTGGTTTCAAAATAGCTGGGATCAATTGAAGTTAGAAACACAAAATTTTTTTTTGTAAATTTAAAAATATAATTCAAATCTATTTTGTAAGGCAAAAATTTATATATATATTTGAAGTAAAAAACTTCAATAAATAATATTAATAATTATAAATAAGTGATTTTAATATAAATGTATGCATGCATAACGGCTTTTTTATATGTGTATAAACAACAGATGTTGATATACATGTAATAATACCCGTTGTGCTCTTTTTTGAAATTGTGATCTATAATTAATGAATTCGCATAATACACTAACCCCTATAACACTTGATTCGCGTTTTTCAGTGATTTAAAAACATAAAATGTTTAACTGTAAATGCTGCGTATTTATTTATTTTCTTTACCGCAGATGCTGAGAAACTTGCATATTTGACACGTGTATTTATAAATAACTCCTTTTTTTTCCTTTAAAATGATAAAATTAATTATTATAGACGGTTTATGAGAAATGTAAACAATTAAACAAAAGCATGATATCAGTTATTGTGGCCTGAATGGCCGAGTGTCTGGGTTTCGTCACACAGGTCGGTGCCACAGGTTTCGGGTTCGAGTCCCGGCGGTTCCATGGATGTTTGTAGTGGTTCGGAATCCAATTTAAGCCGTAAGTCCCATTCTCCTATGACTGTAAGAGCGTCAAGGAGCAGAAGTCAGACTTCTACCTACGGGTGCTCCATCAGAACAGAAGCTGCACCCATCCTCCCGACGACAACAACAGCATCAGTTATTAATCGATTTATAATTATGAAATAAGAACTTGTTTTTTATTGATTACGCAAATCTAAACAACTGCAAATATATGGTAAGTAATTTATAATGGTATTCAATCGGAATATAAAATATATGTCCTAATTTAAATTAAATATATTTATATTTTTATATATATAAATATAATATTATATATTATTAAATATTATATACATACATAACTTGTTTTCTTATGAATATATATTTGTAACCATAGATATAAATAATTAATATGTATATACTGGGGGGGTAGAGTTGTAGAGAATTTTCTTCAAACAAACAGTTTTATTTTTTTATTTGTTTATTATCATACATAATCAAAGAAGTTGGTTGACTCCAAATGCATTATATGTGATTTGTTATGTGGAATCGGTTTATGTTGTTATATAACATAACGATTAAAATTTAATTGAAGTTACATTCATTACTTTTTTTCTCTAAATTTCTTAATTTTTTTCCACTATTATATCGAAGAGCTCTAATGTAACCTATTTTGAGGATATAGAGACAAAATGATTGTAACTAAATCTAATAGATCTCTGAATGCAAAAACCAGATCATGGCTGGTCCTATAAACAACTTTTAAAAATTTCCTATCATGTCATCTATTTCATTCAAAAAAGAACTTAGGATTAAGCTGGCAGATTAATTGAGGGTTTCAGGATTAGCATGAATTCTGATGTAGGTATTACTGGTTTATGAGTTAAATATTTTTGATACTAGTTGAACAAATAGTGATCTATTGATGCTATTATAGATGATACATTAATCAAACTTTTTCTTTTTTTTTTTTTCTATATTAAGAAAGCATACCATTCTTTATTTCAGATGCCTACATTTTTATTGTGGGCTATTTTCAACTCATTCTTTTAAAAGCCGTACGTTTGACATCATACATTATGTGGAATTTGGTTAATAAAGTATTATTTGATACACATCATGATGATGAGTAAGTATATTATAAATTCGTCGTGATATTTTTTTTATTAATGTTTACACAATTATATCTTTAGATTCCATAGACCACACATTTTCAATGATATGACAAATGTACTTTTATAAAATTTTCTTTTTCAAGTTCATACCAATTTATTCTAAACTACAAGTTTGTGATTTCATTTGAATATTATGAAATGTTGAATCTATATTCCTCGGCTTTTATTTCAATAGTTGCCATTTTTATATTTTCAATTATAAGGACTTTTAGAAAATTAAGCCACTTGAGGTCCAAACTTGACATGCGATGCCAAATCAAAATTTCCTGTCACTGTGTAGGGAAATCCATTCGCCATGAAGTAATCCCAGTAGGCTGGAGGAGATGGGAGGTTACGAATATCTTCCTGTCAAAGAGCTGGTTTTTTGAAAAAAAAAATGCAGCAACATTATTAATTCATTCGTTGTAAAACTACATTTAAATTGAATTCTAGATTACTTTTTCGGAGTCTATTTAACTCATATTTTTTTGATGGTGGACTCAAATCAATCAGTTGAATAATGATATCATGTTTCGGACAACAGGATTAGAATTTTGAACCATAAATGGAGTCTATTCATTAAAAATACGACGGTATAGCAGTAGTTTAGTGTTCTTCATAGTGAATCAGCAGATATTTGAAATTCAGTTTAGTATTCACTCTTGAAATCCATTAGTTGCAGAACTCTCGGTCAAGGTAGAAAGTATGTTTCCATAGAAAAGTCAAGGTCTTTGTTACTTGATATTACGAATTGAGGCATTAATCATATATGTATTGAACATCGAATTGATCATACAAGATATTTTATTACCAGAAAACGTTCAGTATTTTTTGCGAGCACGTCTTTTTTAAAGAAAAATATTAAGATGTCTGGGAGAGAGATATTAGTAGTTTCGGATTTTATTCATATATTTAGGCTGATGAAATTTGTCTAATATTTTGCAGTAAATACATTTTATTCTCTAACAGTAGTTCTATAATTTCATTAACATGTTTAATAAAATTTTAGAAATTTATTCTGGCCCAAAGGTTTTTAAATATTAAAAAAATTTCATTACTAAAGTGCATCATTTGGTTTGCGACATCAAAATATGTATTTATTTATGATTAGTAATAATTGAATTTAATTTCGTGTCGTTATTTTTTCTCTTAAAATGAAAATGTGTATTGCTTAATTCATTTGAAATAAATTATCTAATTTTTTTAAACAATTATCATAAAGTATTTTTGTTGGAGTAATTAATTAATTCTTCTTCTAAAATATAAATCAGGCTCATATTCATTGATTAATCTTATAAATTTGATTATTATTTAAATATTTTGTATACTTTTAGGATGTTCAACATTTAGAGAAACACATTACTTATGGCAGTCAAATTTATCGAATATATAAATAATTTGTATAAATTAATTACTAAATCCTTTAAAAGTTTAAAATCAAAGCAACTTATTTCATGTTATAGTTATTTTCTTGGTAATTATTTTACGTTTTGAATAGTTGTTTTTATTTTGAATCTATTTATTTATTTCTAGGTTAACGTATTCTAAATAATAATAAGCAATTTTCACCTATTAATACAAAAAATCATATTTCTTGTTAATTAGGCTTTATTTTATTTCTGTTTTTAATATTAATCATATATTTGGTGAAATACAAATGTTTGCTTTTTATTTGTTTAGAATATAGAAATAATTAATTAAAAGTTAAATCACTCTAAATATTGAAAAATTTTTTAAACTTAATTTTTAACATTAAGTTATTCACTACAGCAAAATGATTGACAATAGATGTCCTATTTTTGGCAGATATTATAGGTATTCGCTAGATTCGTAAAAGAAACAATCTACGAAAAATTGCAACAAAATAATTGGTCATTACATTATGCAATATACCTAAAATGATCATTTCAAATTACTAAATCCTCAGTAAGCTGGTCAACTTTGACAATAATATGTAAACAAATTATTGTAAATTATTTCTATTGTAACAAAATTGGCATATTTATAATGGGATGATTTCACTTTAAAATGACACTTTTATTTAATTAAAAATTTTGATTTGATTTTGATCGTAATTTTGTTAAAAATAAATGAGCACTTCTTGAAAATCAAAGAATATGAGAATGTTTTAGTAATTTAAGACATAAAAATACAATACTTTAAATTATATTTTTTCAGCAATTGAATCTTTGTGGAAAATCATTCTAATTAACTAGCTAAATGAAATCATTATTACTTTGATAACAGAATATTGTACATAAAGTACATAAATATTTCGACGGATTAAATTTTTATTACAACCACCAAAAAGTTTCTCTTGGCCTTTTTGAAGGATTGTATCCACTGTTAAATTGATATTTTTAAAAATAATCCCAAGTATTTAGGAAAAATTAAATATTTTTTTCATAAAATATCCATAAAGCAGAACAATAAAATTGGAGAAATTAGAAATATTATATTGAAATAAAGCTTCGGCTTCATTACTCAACAAAAAATAAGTAACTATGGAATAATACCAATACGGTATAAAATAAATTTGAGGGTTAAATCGAATGAAATATCATATGAACTCAACTAAATGTAATAAATGGTATATATTAAAAAAAATAAAATAATTCAACGCTTAAACATAAGTAGCTCGTTTTACTTTATTTAAAGAGAGTATCATCGTTATTTATAAAATAAAATTAACTTAAGTATAGTTACCATCTTTGATGGTAAGTGTTTATTGTCTTTTAGAGAATATTGAAAAATGTTAAAATGATTTTATTTTTAAAAAATTTTTAAATCATATTTATATTATTTATTTTATTGAAAAATGCTGTCATATTTATAAAACTTTTGTGAATTTTTTCAATTTAGTTTTGAAGAAGAAATCAATAATTTCGTGGAGTGTAAGTATAGAAATCTTCATAAATTTTCAAATGTATTTTTGAGTTCTTAAAGAATTAATTTGAATTTTAATCTTAATTTTCTTGTACCTTTAATTGAAAATGTATTAAAATATTTCAGTTTATTGTTTAAAATACAAAAAATATTTTCTCTGCCCATTCTTGATATGATATGCAGTATCGAAATAAGAAAGGAAATGATTTATTATGATGTACTTATACATCAGAAATTGAAATACAATTTATAAATGACAGACTTAATTAAAGTATTCAATAAATAAATGATCCATCATAAAATTAAATAATTTTGTTAATTAAAATATCTTTTTAGTTTTTATAAAAGTGAAAATGCAATTTTTTAATATCAAAATATTTTTTTACAAGTTCAAAAAAGTTTTTTTCTTAAGACAATATTTTTATGTATATTTTTTTTGCTTTATAATATTTTTTTTATATTATAAAGCAAAATATTTATTCCATTAATTCTTGAGTATGCTAAAATGTTTAACAATGCCTAAACTTTTTTTTTCCTGAAACCATTATTATTATTTCATTGTTTGTTATTGTACAGCTTAAAATCATAGCAGCATTCTTATTAATTAATTTTCAATTAAATAAAAATCTGAAACATTTTAAATTATTGCAATATTATTACTTATTTTAAAATCATCTTATTTATTTAATATTTGCTTAATTTTTACAATAATAAACTGCTTCATTTAGTAAATAATAATTGTGTGATCTTAACCTTATAAGCTAGTAGGCTAAAAAATAATTTTTCTTAGTAATTATGATGTTTTAGGTCTTTTATAGTACAAAAGCACACAAAAAATAATACAAGTTAATTATTGTCATTCCATAAAACAGTATTATTTGACACCAAATTTGTAAGAAAAAAACACACACAAAGATTTTAATATTGAAAAGGTACAGTAATCTTCTGCTTTCATTTTTTCATAATTTCATTTATTTGAATATAATCTATAATTATTTAAATAAATGAGATAAAGATTTCTTTTAGAAATCTGTTAAAGTGTTGTGTCATTAAAACTGTGATCAAGTGAAAATAAATATAAAAATTGTTTTTTTAATTTTAAAATAATTACTCAAATCTAATAAACTGCTTCATTTAGTAAATAATAATTGTGTGATCTTAACCTTGTATACATCTGTGTGATCTTAACCTTGTAATTTTGTAAGGAAAATTTTTATAACAAGTGGACTGAAAAGTTCATAGGCTGACACATAGATGGCGCTACTACTATTAAATCTATATAATGTGTAGTTAGCCCAAACCTTCAAAAGACACGTGTATAAATTTGACAGCTGTTGCACTATTAGTATGTGAGTTATAACATTTTTTGTGAAGCAACTTTTTGTTAGTTTGAAAAAATGGATAAAAAGGAATTTCGTATGTTAATAAAGCATTGCTTTTTGTCGAAAAAAAATACTATTGAAGCCAAGGCTTGGCTTGATAAACATTATTCGGACTTTGAACCAGGGAAAATCAACCGTAGAGAAGTGGTTTGCTAAATTTAAACGAGGCAAAATGAGCACAGAGGACGATGCACGCAGTGGATGACCCAAAGAGGGTGTTACTGACGAAAACATCAAAAAAGTTCCCAAAATAATTTCTGATAACCGTAAAGTGAGTTGATTGAGATAGCTCAGACCCTAAAGATATCAAAGGAACGTGTTAGACATATCGTGAATGAATATTTGGATATGCGAAAGCTCTGTTCAAAGTGGGTGCCGCGCGAGCTCACAATCGACCAAAAACAACAACGAATTGATGATTCTAAGCAGTGTTTGGAGCTGTTCAATCGTAATAAACCCGAATTTTTGCGTCGATATGTGACAATGGATGAAATAGGGCTCCATCATTTCACACCGGAGTCCAATCGACAGTCAGCCGAGTGGACTGCACGTGATGAACACTAAAAATGCTATAATTCACATGCTAATAATGCAACAGCTGTTAAATTTATACACGTGTCTTTTGAAGGTTAGGGCATATCCAAAATTCATATGGATTTAATACTAATAGCGCCATCTATGTGTCAGCCTACGAACTTTTCATCTCACCTGTTATATATTTGAAGTAAGAATTTTCCTCGGGTGAGCAGATCTACCTCCCCTTGGTGCACCTGGTAACACTGTTTAGTGGCTAAAAGAACTACAACTTGGCAGTATTGTTTGATTAATAAACTCTGTTTCAGCATGTTTTGTTGTACTATCTATTTGTTTTTTTCGTTGTTTTTTTTTCTTGCTGTAACTGTTCATAATCTGCCATTCGAAATCAAAAAAAAAGAATTTTCTCAAACAAACTGTTTTATTACTTTATTTGTTGATTATCATACACAATCAAGGAAACTGGTCGACTCCAAACTGATTATATGTCATATGCTCTTATCTAACCTATTTTGAGGATGTGATAAAATGATTGTAACTAAATCTAATAGAGCTCTGAATGCTTGAAAACCAGAGCACGGCTGGCCCTACAAACAACTTTTAAAAAATTTCCTATCATGTCATCTATTTCATTCAAAAAAGGATTAAACTGGCAGATTAATTGAGGGTTTCAGGATTAGCAGGAATCCCGTTGTAGGTATTATTGGTTTATGAGTTAAATATTTTTTGCTACTAGTTGAACAAATAGTGATCTGTTTATGCTATTATAGATGATACATTATTCAAACTTTTTAGATTTCTTGTTTCTTCTATATTAAGAAAGAATACCGTTCTTCTTTTCAGCTGTGTACATTTTCAGTGCGTCCTACTTCACCTTAATACTTGTACGTGTCATACGTATAATTCTTGCCATTGCGTGGAATTTGGTTATTTAAGAATTATTTGATACTTAGCATAATGGTAAGTTTTTTTTTTTTTTAATACGTCATAATATTTTTTTTATGTTTGGATAATTATAGTTTTAGATTCAATGGACAAACATTTTCAACATGTAAATGATATGATATACTTTTATTAAAATAATATTCTTTTCTCAATTTCATACCAATATATTCTAAAATAAAAAAAATGTGATTTTAATTAGAGGCTATGAAATGTTGAACATATATTCACTTGCTTTTATTTTATATTTAGTTTTTTTTTTATATATTTTCAATTAAAAGGACTTATTTAATTAAAATTAACCAACTGAGGTCCGAACTTGACGTGCTGCCTATTAAAAATTTCCTGTCGCTATTTGGGGAAGGGCATAATAAATCCATTCACATAAGGTTATCCTATTAGGCTGGAGGAGATGGGAGGTTACGAATATCTTCCTGTCAAAGTGCTGGTTTTTGAAGAAAAAAAAATAAGTCACTATTTTTAATTAATTCATTCAAAGACTACATTTACGTTCAATTCTAGATTACTCTTTTGTTACTCTATTCAGCTCCTATTTTTGATGGTGTCCTCAAATCAGTAATCATAAATGGAGTCTATTCATTAAAACTATGACGATGTAGCAGTAGTTTAGGGGTCTTCATAGTGAATCAGCAGATATATGAATTTTAGTGTAGCATTCATTATTAAAATCCATCAGTTGCAGAATACTCCTTAGCAGACTTCTCGTGAAAGGTAGAAAGTACACTGGTGTCCAAAAGTTAAGCATAAATCGTAAAATGCGAAAAAGATGGAGAAAATATTAGTAAAATTATTCCAAATTTCTTGCGGATATTAATTGGGTGAAGAAGAAACATTGGGTTTATGCAAAACTTTTCAGTCGACTACGTCCTGCGCGAAACGCAGAGAAACCGATTCAAGCAGCAAAGGCAGTTCAGACAAGTTTCGTGCAACTGCTGTGCGAAAGAACGTTGTTAACCATCAAACAAGGTGAATGAGGGCACAAAGACGCCAATTGGACATGTTTGCGGAACGAAGAATCGTTGGAATGCTGGAATCCGGGCGATCACGAACCGAAGTGTCTCGAATTTTGAATGTGGACCAGTCTGTGATCTCAAGACTGTGGCAGAGGTTTCAAAGAACGGCAGATGTTACCCGACAACCAGTATCAGGTCGACTAAGAGTGACAACCCCTAGCCAAGATCGATATCTGGTAATAAGTGCGCGACGTCAGACGCGCAGTACTGCCAGGGTTCAGCGCTTACAGTCGCCACAGGAATACGAATTTCGAGACAAACTGTTTACAGGAGACTCAATCATGTTGGACTGTATTCCAGAAGACCAGCAGTTTGCATTCCCCTCACGTCTGCGCATAAACGCGCTCGTTTGAACTGGAGTTTGAAACATCAACATTAGAGTGGGGGAGAGTGGGTCAATGTGATGTTCAGTGACGAGTCCCGGTTTAGTCTGAGTAGTGATTCTCGTCGGGTAACGATATGGAGAGAACGTGGAACACGTTTTGGACCAAGAAACATAACGGAAATACATCATTTTCCATCAAAGGGAGTAATGGTATGGGCAGGCATCATGATGGACGGCCGCACAGACCTCCATTTCTTTGACACGGGGTCTTTGACTGGTCAAAGATACAGAGACTAAGTTCTTGAGCCTTATGTTCGCTTGTTTCGAGGTGCTGTCAGTCCTGACTTCATATTCATGGATGATAATGCGCCATGTCACCGATCGGTGCTGATTGATGACTTCCTTGAAACGGAAAACATCCAGCGCATGTCGGGGCCTGCGAACTCCCTGATTTAAATCCTATCGAGCATGTATGGGATATGCTCGGGAGACAAATTGCAGCCCTTTCGCACCCACCAAGCTCCGTTACAGAACTGATGAGAGCTCCAAGAAGCTTGGAACCGTTTCAGCCCACAACTCATTCATCATCTCATAGCAAGTATGGTAAATCGCTGTGCAGCGTGCCTGGCTGTCAGAGGTGACCACGCGCCTTCTTAAACTGCATCATCAGTATTTTATTTAATGTTTTCTTTAAAGTGTGAACCCCTGCTAGGCTCAGTTTTCTTTCAAACTGCTACTTTGGATAATAAAATTAATTATTATCGTTCTTTTGAATCGCTTTCTTATTTTATAACCATTTTACACTCGTATATCACGTTTCCGCCATTCTGATTTACAGTTCCGTCTTTATTCACATAATTATCAGTTATGCTTAACTTTTGGTCACCAGTGTAACCAGTTCCACCCCGACACCAGTTCCTGAAAAACCCCGAAGTCTTTGTGACGCGATATAACGCTTTTAGGAATCAGATCATACTAGACTCTTTACTACCAGAAAATTTTCAATATTTTTTGCGTGTATTATCCAAATCATTGCTAAAATAAAAATATGGAAAGGTTTTTTTGGAGAATGACATAGTAGTGAAAGCTAATAATGTTTAAAGTTAGTGAAACTACACATATATATATATATATATATATATATATATATATATATGTATATATATATATATAATTTGTGAATAAATAAATATATATGCATATATGCATCTACATATTTTTATTTGTACACTACATACACAGTTGTATACGTATATATAGATTAGCGCATATTAAATTTACTTTATGTATATTATTTGCCATGTGTGCTGAATTCTGTTTACAATTTTTTCAGATCGCAGCATGTCGCAATATCTCTGAAGTAGCTCAAGAGGAATAGTTCATCCTGAAAATTAATAAAATATTAAACTAGTAATTTAAACATTGTTTCTTGTTTTCATGTAATTATAAAGTGACATAAAATACATTTTTTTAACTCTAGTAGTATAGCAAATTTAGATTAAATAATTAAGATTTTAAGATTAATTTTTTTCTAACAAAAGAGCTCTTAAACATTATGCCGAAATTTCAATTTGATATTAACTGTAAAATAATTCCCAAATATTTCCGAATTTAAAAACCATGGCATATTTTAATTTGGTATGTTTTGATGTTGAAAAACATAAAATAAAATTTAAAATTAATAAGAAGAGAGTAAATTAAGAGAATTTAAGGTGCACAGCGTTCAATCCAGAGGTCTGGAGTCGGAATAGGGATTGCAATATTTCTGAAGGATACCAAATTTAGTTAAATTCTAATCCCAACCCTTTTATAAAGATGCTACTCCCCCCACAATTCTAGAAATTTTCCTCATCAGTAGTTAATAGAGATTGAAAGAGAACTTTTATTTTCTATATATTCGGTTATGGAAATTTCTAAGGACTGAAATAATTTTTCCATTTTTATAAAGCATTATTTTATTTTTATAAATTATAACATTATTTTATTTTTATGAATAACAGAACTAAGGTGTCCTACGAGGAGTTAAAGAGTAAAATCTTCTATTTTTTTCAATTAAAATTAAATGTAAAGGAAATAATTTTATTCCTTAATAATAATAAATTGAGCGGATGTTGAAGGACTTTTCTCGGAGGCTTATAAAAAATTATCTTGGATGAACAAAGAAACAAAATCTTATCAAGACTATTCTGTTATTAAGAAAAATAAAATTTAATATGTAGTATTTAATATATAGTATCTATGTATATATCTACATAAAATATAATATTATAGGAACTGTCATATTTATATAATATTATATTTTTGTAATCAAATTTAGAATTTTTATGAAAGAAGATCTATTTTTATAGTAAAATGAGTTCAGAAAATTCATTTAATTTATTTTATAATATCTTCTAAATTTTCGTAATGATCCTAGTACATAAAATTATGGAAAAGAGTTAGAAAACGATTAAAAAATGAGACCCAGAAATTGAAATTTTTTTTTGGTTGACTGTCTATCACTGATTAAATCTATCACATTATTTCAATCTTCATATTTTCTTCATTTAAACATTGATATTGTTATAATTTTTTTTTTTCAATTTTAATAATTATAGCTTGTATTTAATTAGAGAGCAATAAGTAAAATATTTTTGAGATATTTGGTTAAGCACCAGATAAAAATATGACAAATTAAAAAAAAATCTGAGTGTTATATTTTTTTAATAATTAAACGAAATATTAATACACAGTAATATCTTCTTATAGGAAATATTATATATTATATTTTAAACCAATTAGTAGAAATATAACGCTTTCCCGCATGCAGTAATGTGCAATGAATAGTGTTGTCAAAACTCTTTTAAAAGGAACCTCGCATGTGAATTTTTAATTAGAAAATATTTTCTTCATTCTGGAGAGGCTAAGAAAACAACGTATAGAAACAAATACTCAACAAATTGTCATATAAATTGTTTCTTCCTTCAGAACCATTTGATGAAACAATTGTTGTTAAAAAAAAATTAAAACAAAATAAGAAAGTGTTATACGTTAAAGCAGAAATAAATTGTAACATTTATTTCAGAAGAAAAAAAGTTTTTTAGACTGCTTTAAGATTGAATTTTAAAAGTGTAACGGAATTTTATTTGAATTATTATTCAGAATTTTTCATTTAAATTACATTAATTTTCTTGTTGAACATACCAAAGTAAATATTAGGCGTTTAATAAAAATAGGAAAGACAAGATCATGTGTGATGATTCATTACAAATATGCCATTAACGTCATGTGGTAAGAATGCATTTTGACATGTCCATAACATTCAGAAGAATTACTTTCATAGCGTTTTTATACAAACTTAGTAATACTGCGTACCTTTTTTTTGTTGTAATTTTTTCTTTCCTTTTTTTCTCCTTTTTTCTAACAAAAAAATTTCCACTGTTTGTCCTCGTTTTCAAGTGTTTCTTCATAAATCATATCAACAAATATATTCCTTTTTCTAATTAAAACACTCCTCTTGTGGTATAGGGGTTGAGGATATTTTTTTTACTTCGTCTAATCTTTTTTTTTTTTACATTTATTCTCTCTAGATGAGTTTTATTTCTGCATTCTCGTCTGTCTAGATTAGTTTTTTTCCAGCATTCCCGTCTTTTCAGGTTAGTTAATATTTTTTTCCTCGATTGATCTCTTTATAAGAGAATGAGAATGATCTTCTGTTTTGCTACTCTACATCGAAATCAAAAGAGGATGGTTGCTTACAACAATAAGGTATGCATTACAGAACTATTTTTCCCAGCGGAAATCTTTCCAGTGCTTCAACCTTTCAAAATATATTTTTTCTACAAATTATTTAAGTACTTACTTGTATAAGACACAAATTGTCGCTTATTACTTACTAATTGTTTCTTTAAATTGCAATAGAGGAAAAAAGTTTCATTTCCAGCCATTTTATCAAATCATTTTAAACCGATATATGTATATTTTTGTCATGTGTTTATTAAACTGCGATAAATACACTCAAGAGCCAAAACATTATGACCACCTCTCAATAACGAGTTGGCCCACCTTTGGCGCGCAACGCAGCTTCAACCCGCCTTGGCATGGATTAATACCACCACTTAATACCAATTAAATACCACTTCCACCATGAATGTAAACCATTCCAAACATGATTTTTATTATTTGAAAACTGGTCTTAGAAATTTTAGAAAATTACATATCGTAAATTAGTAAGGGAAAAGAAATAGGACGAAAACACATTCTATTTTAATCATCTTACTGCGAAGGGAGAAAAGAATGGTTTATGAAAATTAATAATAGGAGTTAGGTATTTGCAAAATGATTATGAAAACCTTTTGATTTATGTAATTTAAAAAAAATTTAAAATATAATATATTTATATGAATATTTTTAATAATGCAAATACACAGGGCAAAGACTTAATTTCTAAAAATTCAATTAATTTACAATAGTCCTTAAGATATATTTTCAGAACAAAAACAAGATTGGGTAATTTAATTAACAGATTTTTAAAGCATTTTGTTCTTAAACTTAATATTCAAGTTGATTAATATTATAATTATTTGTGTTTTGTAAAAGAATTTTTTGTCTTAATGTAATCAAATATTTCACAATAGGAATCATGATGTTAAGCAAGCCAATGAGAAAAAAGAGAAATGATTTTTTTATTTCATAATAAGCACTTCGCTTCCACAAAGTGTAACTTGCATGGATGGGTTGGCGTGATAATTTTCGATTTTAAATTTAATTGTTTTTACATAAGATCTGGGATTAAAGAAAGGCTAAAAATTCGCCTTCTTATAAATCACATAGTAATATAATCTTTTAATATTTTGATTCAAAATTTCGGTAATGTTATTTGATTGTAAGTCGTTTTTAAAAATAGTATATAAAATCTGAATTGCTTATGTCTAAGCAATATATGACCATACAAAGTTGGAGTAAAAGTTTATGAATATTTCAAATCTCATTATACAGTTACGTAGAGTTCCCAATGAATTGAAAGCATTCAACACAGAATATCTTGGTTATTTGGGCATCGTGTTTTTTCAATTAAGGATACCATAATACTTTTTTAATTAACAAAGTGAAGCCGAAAGTGCAAAACTATGAGCCATATTAATTGTTGCTAGTCTTTTTTCACTTTCCACTCCCCCACTCCCTTTTTTATTTTAATCATGAACTTTTTTTTTCATACCTTTATCATATTTCTGATGATCAATTAGAGATTGTTATTTATCTAATTAACTGCAAACAACAATAAAGGTGTAATTATTTTTCCATGAAATTACAATCAACGGTTGCTGCAAGTGATAATCGGGAACAAGAAATTTTGGTGGTCCTTTGATTGGATGTTTGTCGAGAAGTCTTTCTGTGAAGTTCTATTACTTCTTTAGTTGCAAGAGAGTATTTTGCAAAACTACCTTAACATAAACCTTAAGGTCAAATCAAGTTTAGCCATATCAATAGGCTTCAAAAAACCTAGGCTAGAAATTCCTTCTGTCGAATTTGAGGGAAGAAGGTGTATCTTCTAGCTCTCCCTACTTCTGCTTGGCTCTAACATAATATTTATTACTGAGGAACGACATAATCCATCCCACTAATGAAACATCCACCCATAAAGTCCTCTTCTTGTTTAAAATAAGATAATAATAATTAGAAGAATTTATGTGAAAAACATGGTTGCCATGGCGATTTGAACGCTCTGCCGTAAGTCTCTTACCGATGTTTGGAAAAAGAGTCAAAATTTTAACATGATTTTTCTTACGTAACATTTATGCTCTATGTATAATTGTGTTTAATGCAATATAATCCTATTATACAATCTACTGAATTCCTATACAATGAAGAAGGAATGCATAGATACAGTCTAAATATATTTCAAATTCATGAATGTACTCTAAATCTTTTAAAATTTCTTTTCTTGAGGATTGAAAGTTTAAATTAACAAACAAATAATCAAAAATCCCGCTTGAAAACATAAAATGAAGTTATAATAGTATGATCAACATTTATGCAAAATTTAAGATTGCCACAGTTATGTTTTTGAAATGGATTAGAAATGAAGATTTTTATGGATTCTTATATAATTTGAAATTTGTCATAGAGAAACTTTTGTATTTTTCTGAAACTTCATAAAAAATATTTTAAGAATTCGTTTTTTTAAACATTTCTTTGCATAAATTCTTGTAAAAATCATTTTGCTATAAAATCAAGCTAGTCTCTACTAATAAATATAAAGTTTCTTTTGTTAATACGTTTATAGTTAAAATTAAAAATCAATATTCATTGATACTCGATTGTATAATGCTATTCTTTATCATGCTATATATTAATATAATGATATGTATTATCTAGTGTATAATGTTTTTTTACTATCGATTAAAAATTGATAGTAAGAAAATTTATATAATAAATTGAATAAGAAATAAAATTCTTCTACCAAAGTAAAATAAGCGATATCTGTTGGATTTCTACAAACTTCTCATCTTCTTTAATGCTTTAGAATCATAATTATTGTGGCTTTATTGAAAAGACAATTGATTATTAAATTAACACATTTAAAATTATGCTATTTCTTTATAAACATGTCTTTTCAAATGGCAATGCAGATTTCAAAATCAGAAATTATGTAATGTTAAAAATTACTTGATTGATGAATATATTGACAGATTTCGAGAATGAATTATTTATTTTTATATTGTTTTTATTAAATTAATTTTAAAAAGATATCTCTTTAATGATGAAAAAATGTAGTTTAAAAATTGTTGACCAGAAATTCAAAGTTACTAATGTCTAAATAGAATTAAAATAATATTAAAAATTTTCAAACAGCAGTTTTTGAAATTTTGCATGAATATTTACTGAAATTAAATACTGAATATTTTTATAAGTTCTGTTTAGTTTTTAAAGTTCTTCGGAGAATAGGTTTAAACAATTAGATGAAAACTTGCCTAGCAGCGTCAATCTTTATTTAATTTGCAATAAATTATTGTTCGATATTCCTCGAAAAGGAACAATATCGGAAAAAAACAAAACTATTCTACAAAGACGCTACAATGCTTAAGTACATACTTTTATTCACTGAAGAAGAATAAAAAAGGCATTTAAAATCGTTATTGAGATATTTTTGAAAATTTCCAATATCGGATAAAAACCCAAAAATATTCTACAAAGACGCTGCAATGCTTAAATACATACTTTTTATTCACTGAAGAAGAATAAAAAAGGCATTTAAAATCGTTATTGAGATATTTTTGAAAATTTCCAACACTATAAAAGGCCTAAACACATAACACTTTATAATTTATTCTTAACCAATTGACATATACGGAAAAAAAGATGAAATTAATTTATATTTCGCTCAAATACTTTTAAATCTTATTCGAAGAATTGCACATTCTAATTTATTATATTAAAAGGCGCATTCGAGTTCAAGAAAATTATTCTGAGAATAATTATTTATATAAAACTGCTTCTTACAATTTACTCTGTAATAAATCATAATTTTATAGTAAAAAAAGTTTGTATAATATGATTAATAAGTTTGAAAAAAAAAAATTTAATGCATGAAAGGTGCTTTTAATTTCATATATATATATATATATATATATATATGTAAGATTCTAAATAATACAATACTATGCACAAAAATGTGTTTTATAATTAGTTTTGCGAAACTAATTATACATATGAAGCCTCACATAGCAAGAAAAAATTATTACTCTAATTATGTAAACAGAAATGCTCTTTTATTATTAGAGATTGATTTTAAAAATCAAACTTTTAAACGAAATTTTATAAAAACAATTAGAAATAAAGTAATTATTTTATCAAGACAACCTGCCACATAAATAGTAATCTTTACCTATTAATTGACGATTCAAAATATTTTCAAAATTATTTTATTTGTCAGTAATAAATAAACATAATTTATAATGTGAGTTTAAGAAATTGTGTAATAAATACAACCTAACTAAAATTTTATCTTTTAAATTTATTGACAAAATTTTATAAGATAAGATCGAAATAGTATATAATTGCTATTATAACTCTGCATCTACAAATATTTTGTTCAAGCAAAAAGACTGTCGCATAGGAACCTGTTGTTTTTTTATTGGCATAATGAATTTTGATTTTTCTTACGGAATAGAATATAATACATTTTTTAAAAAATATAAATATATAATAGAATATGTTATATAATAGAATAGAAATTTACAATAGAATATAATTTTCGAAATTTTTGTACTTTATTTAATGCCTTTAATACTGTTATTTAATACCTTTACTCATATAAATATTACTTGCGTAGAAGAATATATAATCTTGTGTTTCGAATGATAACAAACTTAGAATATATTTACACATTTTTATTTATTGTATGTAATTTGTTCATAATATGCGAGTAAGTTACTGCATTTCTTATGTTTCGTACCTCAAGTGGTAGTTTATAACTAATGCATAATTGTAATTGTTTTTACACTCTACGCTGCTTATTTTCTAAAAAAAAAAAATTTGAATTTACTAAATTTCATTTTGTATTAGTTTCTATTTTTCCAAACAATCAGTTATTAAAATAGCAAATGAAATATCACTGTTATTTGATATATTTGTCATTTAACTGTAATTTAATATCATGTTATTTATAAATTTAATTATCACATATAAAGCATTTCATAAACTTTATGGGAATTTTCGACAAAATTTCGGGAGATACCCCGAAAAAGCAAGTTCAGAAATAGAAAATGGTTACCAATTTGCTCACTTAATAAGCTTAATCGAATAAGCACGAAAACTTTCGAAGTAGTTCAAGAAAATGTTCATTTATAATCCTTTTCCTTTGATTTCGAAGGAAATGAGAATGCTAAAAAAACCCGAATGATTCTAAAATCTTTCACTGAAATACGCTAAAAATTAAAATGAATCTGTTTCAAAGTTCATAATAATAGAAGATCCTTCTGCTTCTAAAATCTCCTCGATAAATGATTGGAATTTGACCAAAAGTAGTTGCAGATTTATCTTTGAAGACTCTAGAAAATCTTATGCATATCATTTTGGTTCCACTTTTAAACGCATTTTCATTTCACTTTAAAATATTGTCTTAAATGACGACTTTCTATTAATATTTCTTCTGCATTAAAAACCTTCTGCTAAAATTTTGCAAATTCTTTCCGACTATGTCCATGCTCTTTCGAGCTCAAATGTTTTTTATTTTTAAACGAAATAAAAAATAAGAAACGGTTGAGCAATTTCTTTGTATGATTCCGATCTCTTCATAATAAAAGCTTGGTTATTGATGAGTTAAAAAAAAAAATTCGTATACCATATGTATAATTTTTATTGCAGTGGATCATATTCTTACTAAAATCTGTATTTTAACAAAGCATGATTTTATGCTCAAAATGGAGGACTGAATAGTACGAGGAGGGAAAAAATGTTTTAAGCCTACGATTTTCAAAAACATTTGTCCTGCAATCCCCTTTTCAGAAAAAAACATTACCCAGTAACCACTAGGAAATCTAGTGTTCCCAAGAGAGTGTAGCAACACCTATTGATGGAAAATGGAGTACAAATTTAACAACTTCTACTTTCACTGTTAAGAAGGGAATTTTCCCGCTAGAATGAAAACAGAACGTAGTTGGCGTTAGAAATGGAATAAAGATGTTGTAAATGTAAAAATTGATTATCGTTTTTTTTTTTTTTTTACCGTCTGGATTTTAATAACACAACGCAACCTTTACAAAGCCGCCACAAGAGCAAACAAAAATCTATAGCAAAAGTTTGTGCTCTTTTATTTATTTATGAACAATTAATCAATACATATCTATTAAAATACCGAAATTTAAGAAATTATAAATATTCAGAAAATTGAATTTACGCCATCGTTATATTTTAGAACTTTAACAATGTTTTATAAAAGTAGGTGACAAAAAAGGGGGCTGATAACCAACTGACTAGCACTCTGCGCTCTGTGTCCCGAGTTCGAGTCACGGCGGTGCCATGGACGGTGCCATGTGCCTTTTCTCCCTTTTCTTTTGAGAGGTCTAAATATGATACACTTCGGGATTTTTGCACTGCGAACGTTTTGATGGTTTTGTTATGCAATTTTCGTGCAACGAATATCGGTTGTTGTATTTTTGTTGTATAAAATAATCGTGTTGGTCATTTGGATTTTGTATTGATGAGTTTCGTTTTTAGGCATCTATAAATATAGGCATATGCTTATGTGTAAGTTAACAAAGAAACTATTGGGTGTAAACATTCTTCATCTGAATTTAAATTTAATATTTAAAGAATTTAAAACCATAGCAATAATTAGTTTACTTAGCAAGAAAAATACTTAAAAATCAAGCCAAGAATTATTTTGAGACTATTTCCTAAGATGTTTATGATTAACAATTATTATGTACTGTTAACTCTATGTTAGCTTAAATTTAAGTTTCAAAAAATATTTCAATTGAGAATTTTTGAAAAGCCAAAATACTAGCATTCAAATTTTTTCTTTTATGAAGTGAATTCAAGAAAGGACCAAATTGTAAATAATTTGGTTTTTACTCCTTATGATACATAAATAGAGCATCATAATTACCACGCTGTAGAGTTTGGATAATACTTTACATGAATGCTTGTAGTACATAGCTCTTTAAATTTCCATCATTGAAAATATTATTAATATCAAATGGAACAATAAGATAAATTTTTATACTTTGTCTTTTTTATTGTGCATAGTTAATGTTTTTAACATCTAAATTATCTTACATAATAAATGATTGATTTATCTCTTATTTAGATTGATAAACTAAGTCAGCCTTATTAAAATTGAAAAAAGAAACATGATTTCCTTTATTTAAATTCATTTTAATTCTGTATGGAAACTTAGAAAAAAAAATATCGATTCTCAATAACATGATGTTGAAACTTTCGTGTAAACAAAATAAATGAGCTATTCAATAAGTAAATAAAAAAAAAAAATGAAGTGATAAATAACACGAGTTTTAAAAATTAATGTGTTGATTTTATTACTTAAAGTTTTTGTTAATGCACGAATGCTGAATTGATGAGGTAATTTCTGAATTAAACCAAACGCCAATTTTCAAAATCTTTTATTTTGTAGCTTTAATCAGAAATAATGGATTTTAGTTTGTTTATAACTTTTTGAGTTAATTAGGATTTATTACTGCCTAGATAATTAATGGGTAAAGAAAAACAATTGAAACGCTGAGTTTCACATATTTTTAATTATAAGAAATACAAACATTTACATAAAAGGTCAATCTCTTGCCTTTTATGAAGTAGGTCGTTTTGTAACATATATTTATAGGCATAGCTTATTTGAGTTTAATTTTGTGAGGACTACGGAGAGCGTGATATACTTCACCGACAGAAAGAAAAGGGGGATATTTTTTTGTGTGTTCTTTACTGTGCTATGTTCAGGTATGTTGAGACCAGGTGAGGAGGTCTGCTTCGCTCATGCTACTCAATAAACTGATTGATTATTTGCTCAAGGGACTCTTTCTGTTTTTCATGGCGCGGATAGACAAAAAACAGTTCCGATCCAAAACATCTCTCCGCCGTTAGATCACCAAATCCCTCTCTAAAGAACTGGAATACCCAAAAGTACAGTGACATTAGACTTAAAAAAAAAAAAAAGCATCAATGTAGTTATTAAAAATTAGTTATCATCTGAAATAACATATACTTTAGTACTTTTCTCTTTAAGATGCCTATCGTGGTGTTCAGAATAAGATGGTTATAATTGTTCTAAAATCAAGTTTAGAGTTGTTTTCCTTAAACAAAAATGTATAAAATTTAACTGCTTATAAACTACGAAATACTTATGTCTTACACACTGCAGCAAATATAACTACTGAAGAACTCCAAAAAATGTGATTATTTATAAATTTCACTACTCAAAAAGTACAAAAAATGTCATTACTTAAAAACTAAAAAAATTGTTAAAAATTACGAATAATTTCACTTATTTAAAACAGTGAAAAACGTCTCCAATTCAAACTCTAAAACTTCTCTTGTCTAACATCACATTTAAACACTTTTATTTTCTATTTTGTAAACAGCAATATTACGTTTTTGAAAACTAAATGATACTAACCAAGTTTTGAGCATATATTTAAAAAGCATATGAATAACCAACTGTTCTTGCTCTGATTCTGTATTCAAAATGAATTTTAGTTTGTTTTGTTGCAGTTTTATTTGATTTGAAGAAATTAAGAAGTAAATACACGACAATCATAAAATTGGAAATATTCAACATATTTTATAAAACCATTGTATCTATTTTAACGAATTAAGTTAGAATTAAATTCTGCAAATAAATAATTCAATATTCATAGTATTAGTGAATTTATTAAAAAATATTTTTAATTCATATTCCCTTTTATTTAATGATAAAGGCAAGGTTACAATCAATTAACGTCATGCTATAATAAGCAATTAATTCTTACTACTTTCATACCGACATTTGTTGTCGTGAAAAATTAAAAACATTATAATATAAATAAACAACTTTAATTGCTAAAATTTTTATATAATAAATTCGTTATATTTTACAATGAACATAAATATGAACTCCAGTTTTTCATCCTTTTCATGGAAATTTTGCATTGAAACTAACGGATTTCAATTTCTAGAATTTCAGTTTCCTTAAGACCTACTGAAATAAGCATACTTCAGATAAACCATATTCAATTAGAATTAGTTCAAGGAAATAAGTAAACCAATTTTTTAGACGAATAAATTGTTTTTTAAAAAGCACTATGCGAAAAATTAACCACATTTTAACATGTAATAACAACAATATTCGATGATAACATTAATAACAAATTTCAAAAAAATTAACTTTAAAAGAAGTATACATTTCAATAATTTTGTACTAATTAATTTATTTATAATTTTATTTTGTATTAATTTTGCAATTAACTCAATTTTATAATTACGTAATTAATTGATATTTTGTATCCTAATTTAATTTTGTACAAATTTAATCCTAATTGTACGCAAATATGTTTCAAACGCAGAAAATTTTTTTAATTGCTCACTAAAATTAAATACTTGAAAATCAAAATAAATCTGAATAACTCGCATTTAATATAATAAATCAAATTATCAGTGACAAAAATAATGTTCTTTTGTGTAATATATATATATAAATATATATATATTTATGCAATATAATTTTGCTATAATTTTTTTCATAAATTTTAAGAAAGCTAGAAACTGCATATGTTAATTAAAAGGCTCATTAAGATAAATAGATTATTTTTTAATATTTATGGTTCATTTAATTAGATATAAAATTTATAAATAAGCGATATACTTATATTAATTTGATTTCTTTTTATGTTTAGATATATGTACCTCTAGTTGAATATATTATATATGTGCGATTTTTACAAGAAGGAAAAGCTCGTAAAATATCAAACCCAGAAAAGCAGGAAAAAAAAAAAAACGTAAACCAGGTCGTTTTTTTTTTTTTTTCAAAAATATAATGCAGAATTTCGGTGATTGCATATGCAGTTAAACGTAGTTAATCAAGTTAATAATCATGCATAGTTAATAATGTACAGTTAAATACGTTAATTAAATACTTATTACGGAAATAAAGACAGCTTTACAAGTTCTATCAATTACCGTTGTCTAAATTCTGGACAAAATTGCAAAACTACTCAAATTATGAAGAAGAAACAAATTATTTGAAATTGTATTACATCGCTGTATCAATTTAATTTTCTATAAGACAAATCGATGGATTCATTTGAGAAACAAGAGAAATGATAGTTATTTCACTCTAATCGCTATTTATTGAGCCCTTCACTGTAAGATCTATTTATTTAGTATTTAAAAATGGGCAACTGTGAAAAAATTTCTAAACAATTTCTTTATTTAAGGCATGAACAATTTTTCAAAAAGTGAGAAATGTAAACAAATCGCTTCACTTTTTAATGATGCGAGTTAGTGTTAACAAATCCCACGGATTTTCTGTCTGCTTGAATTCATTTTAATGTGGATCCAAACGTGTTCTACTTCAGTAGATTATCATTGACATTCTCCTGTCGATATGGAATTTTGTATTTGTTATGGAAAATATTAACTTTCAAGGGACAGAAATCCCCCATTATTTGCACAATAGTGTAAAGAAGACAAGCATGTACATAACAAAAAAATCCAAGAGAATTGAATTAATCGTATTACATAAATTTACTTTTGAGAGTTAATTCAAACTTTTACCCCTTCGATGAGGAAATAAATGTTATAATGAGCAAATGGAGAAACACTAATCATTCGTAAAGTAAGATTCGCATCATTAACCCAAGAGTTTTAAGAACCTGTAGCTTAAACAATGAAATGAGTATGAGAACTGCAAGCATTCCATGAAAGTGAGTGATTATCATTATTATGAACATTTAATATCATGGAAAAGGGATGATTTACTAACATCTACAGAAATTATTCTCTAGTGAGTGTAAAATATAGATTTCTAAACTTTTAAGGAAGTAAATATTAGACTGGGAGCCTGATGGCAGAGTGATTAGTGCTTTGGCACTCGGTGCCATGAATGATTGTATTGTTTCGGAATATACTTTAAACCATAGGTTCCGACCTAATACTACTCTAGAGAATAGGGCTGACAACTCCACCCCACGAAAAGAAAAACCTCTGTTGTCTCAATATCTGCCAATAGGCAGACAACATTGGCCAACGAAGGGGCAGTTACCCCAATAAACAAAAAAGAATTTTATGGTATTTATCACACAAATTTATTTTGCTATTGTTATTTTTAATATTTAGGTGCTGCAGGTTTCATGTATTCGAGTTCGGGCCATGAATGTTTCTAGTGGTTCGAAATCCATTTTAAATCATAGATCTCGGCCTAACATAACTGTACAACATTGGGCGTATATTATATATATATATATATATATATATACACTCATGTCCATAAATTAAGGATAATGAAGTTCAGGCAAAGAAATAGACAGAAGAAAAACAAATTTGACTTATTTGTAAAGTCTTTTTATTAAACAAAAGGTAAAGAGCAAAAAAAGATGCTATATGTTTGACATAATTAATAAAAATTGCAATTTTTACTCCCTGGAGCAAATTTCAAAAGAACCTATTTACAAAAAACAGTATAACATGGTTAGTATGATAGTTAATATGGAGTATGTCCCCGGACTATGCAATACAGGCCTTACAACGCCTAGGCATGCTGAGTATCAAATTATCAATTTGATCTTGGGGAATATTACACCACTCATCAAGCAATGCCCTTCGAAGTTCCGGTTGACAGGTGGGAGGGGGTGACGGGCTGCAATTCGTCGGCCAAGCATATCCCACACATGCTCTTTGATTCAAGTCCGGTGAGTATGCTGGGCAATCCATACGGGTGATATCCTCCAATTGAATTCCAATGTTTGCACGGTGAGGGACGGGCGTTGTAATCCATAAATAGAAATTCAGCACCCATGGCGCCCCGAAACAAAAAGTACATGTTGTTCCAGAATGACATCCCGATAGATGTGGCCTGTCATCGTTACACTCTGAACATGCAAGGTCAGTTCTGGAACCAAGAATAATTCCTCCCCAAATGAGCCATCCTGAAACACCGTAACGGTGCCGTTCAATGGTGTTCTCTCTTGGTGGTAACGGGTATCTGGCGCTCTCCATATGAAAGTCCGGCGAGAATCAGATTGCAAACTAAACCTCGTCGGAAAACATCACAACAGACCAGGTGTCCACAATGCATGCTCTCTACTCCAGGTTAATCGCAGGCGACAGTGAGTTGCGGTAAGTGGCACAAATCTGACAGGCTACGAGCATATAGACCAATGTGCCCTAAGCGTGTGTACACGGTCTGCCTTGAAACTGTCGTACCGGTAGCTGAAGAGAGCTGACGAGACAGGTCTGATGCTGTGCTCCGTCTGTTTCTTTTGACAGTAACTGCTAAATACCGGTCCTCATTGTAACTCAGGGGCGACCTGTGCTGTAACATCTACTCACATTACCATCATCTTGGAATCGTTGCCAAAGCCTGGAGATGACACTCTGGGCGATTCCAAGTTCCTCGGATACTTTCAGCTGGGTACGTTCACATTCCAGTCGTCCGATAATTCTACCACGTAAAAAATCATCCAAATGCTTCCTTTGTGCCATAACTATGCGGTTATTGCACTGAAAGGCTTTAAAGCGCTTGTGAACAATTTTACTTCTTTGTCACCATTCCTTATATACCCCTCTCTTACACTCTCGTCATTGTGACGTACTATCCGCGCCATCTGGTGGTTTCCTGTACTTTGCATATTCTTCTTCAAGATGTGTGTGATAATTCTACAGGTGAAATTTTTATTTTAGAGTTCAATTTCTGAGTGATTTAGAATTATCCTTAATTTATGGACATGAGTGTATATATATAATCTATTACATAAACCTATAATATTATGTAACCTATGTAAAGTATATATTCTTGTTATTAATCATCTCCATTACATATTTTCTTCTTTTGATCCGATATAATGTACTAAGAAAGAAAATCAATGTGTTTTTCAAAACCAAATTTTTATTTCTCGTGGTCTGAACAAAAGGTCTAACAATATATTTAGATCTACAACATAATATGATTTTTGATTAACTAACTTAGTTCTAAAATTTTAATAAGATTGACCATTATTTAAAAATAAGAGTAAATTTTTCATTATAAACTCATGTTTGTGAAAATTGCAACACCATGAAGAACTTACGCGAGTGAGCTGAAATTTTTAGGAAATGCAAATTAGCGCATGATATGCAAATGATTAGAATTTCAAATCCGTAGCGCATGCGTATGCTGAGCAGTGCCTTCTGAACGGCGGAAAGATCCGAATAAATAGACGGCTGTAGCGAGGCGTGCATGTTTATCGGTGGTTATCTGCTAGTGGTAAACGTTAGATCAATCGTTACTTATGCCTCTTCGACGAAAGAGAGCGAGATTTGAACAACTTACAGAGTATGAACGGGGAGAATCATCGGCCTTCGTGAAGCTGGATTGTCTTATCGTGCAGTAGCCGCTTGTGTGCAGCGTAACAGCAGCACAGTGATGCGTCTTTGGAAGCAGTGGACGGACGAATGTCGGACAACTCGGAAATCCGGGAGTGGACCCCGAAATGGGACGTCAGCTCGCGATGATAGACATCTGGTACAGCTTCCTCTAGACAATTGGCAGCACAGTGGTCAATAGCTACAGGTGTTTCATTGTGTGCTTCATCAATTCGTAGACGTCTGCTGCAGCGTAGACTGCGCGCAAGGACTCCTTTATACAGGATCCCTCTCACTCTAAACCATCGCCGCCTGTGGCTACATAGAGACTGGCGTGCTGATTGGCAGCATGTCGTGTTTTCTGACGAATCCCGCTTTAATTTGTGGTACCATGAAGGCCGCATTCGTGTCAGACGCTATGGCGGTGAACGCCACCTTCCGGAGTGCATTATCGAACGCCACAGGGGGACGAACATCCGGAGTTATGGGGAGTACGGGTTATCTGAACAGCAACCGGTACATCAGTGAAGTTCTACAGCCCCAAGCTGTTCCCTTCCTTCAAAGATTGCCAGTCGCTGTATTTCAACAGGACAATGCCCGCCCCTCATATCGCTAGGACTGTTCAATCCTTCTTTGCAACGCGGCAGGTACAGCTTCTTCCTTGGCCTGCGTATTCCCGGATATGTCGCCGATTAAACATGTGGGATTTCTATGGTCGGCGTCTCACTCGTGATCCTCGTCCTGTTGCTTCTGCAGATGAACTATGGGTGAGCATACAAACAATGTTTAATGCTCTTCCTCAGGCAGGCATTCATAATCTGTTTGACTCCACTCCACGACGTGTAGCAGCACTTATGGTATGACGCCTTATCTCAAAATAATTTTAAAATAATGTGAAATAATACTTAAGCTTAGAGAACGATACGTTTCTAAACTTGTCATTGTGCCATTTCTCTATTTCCTTATTTTTAAGAAGAGTTCAAAAGTAACACAATTTGGAGCTTAAACATTTTATTGACGAAACATTCTATAGTTATTAAATATTATTTTCATTAATTTAGGTTTTTTACTTTTTGTTAAAATATATTGAAATATAAATAACAATAATCAAAATCATAGCAGCATTCTAAGTGCTCTAATGCCACAAAATAACCATAGAGACCAATTTCCCTAAAAGTCGAAAAACAGTTTATTTTTATGTGAAGTGAAAGGCTTTGTTAATGAGCAGCACAATGATGTGTTTCTTATGCGGAGCTACAAGTGTGACGTCACATCCTAGTGGCAAGTATCGAAATCTCCGCTGCAGATTTACCTTTCCTCCACTTGGCAACTCAAACCCACTGCGCTCTCCTTTTTCTCCCAGCCCAGGGTGAAGAGAAAGAGCCCTCCTCCTCTCGGCTGCTCCTCGCAAATTGCTCTCCTCTTCCCGGAGATTTTCTTTGTAAGCTCTAAAAATTCCTTTCACCCATCAGAAAAATGACAGCATATTCAGATAAATATTGCCATTTGGCGGCAAACTTCAATTATGTATTTATCCTTTCGTTCAGGGCTCTGAATTTTTATTGAATTCTCAGTGCCCTATAATCTTCTTTTTTACTCTTATTTATCTTCACTTACATTTGAATGAAAAACTCTTCCATTGAACAATATGTGGTTCTGGTTGTACATATATATATATATATATATATATATATATATTATCAAGAAGGTTTTTATGCAATAAGTTACTACAATGCTGTTTGATGGATAACGTGTTAGCTGTAAAAACTACAACTGAATTAGAACCCATGGTTTTCATTTCCATGCTGGAAACGAGCACGGTAAATCAGTAAACAACAAAGTTATTTCCTTGAGTCTGTGAATGAAGATGTCATCCCACCAATACCATCCTCCGTGTCTTTTGTAACACTTTACTGTTGCGATAAGCAGAGGCAGACATCATGTTTCTTTTGAAAAATCTCAGTCCAATATTAAAAAAATAACAAAAATAAAAAAAAAAATCAGAAGATTGAAAAAAATATGTATAAATATTATTCTTCTAAAAATACTTTTCTTATACTCAACACAAATGGATAAATATTTAATCTCAGTTTATGTTTGTCGAATTTGTTTTTTAACAATTTAAACAGAAAAGACGTTAATAATTACAAAACGAAGCTGTAAAGTAGCCGACTTATTATTTATATGTTTCAAAATTTCTATAATTACTAATTGAATTTTTAATTAGATCAGTAATTAGCCAATAACTAATTTAATTTAGAATTCGAACTAATTACTCGAATTTTTATTAATTATTGAATAATTTTAATATTTAAAACAATTTGGAAGTAAATTATAAAAGTAAATATGAATATTTGGAAAATTTCTGAATAATTATATACAAATTTCATAATTCTGTTTTTCCGTGGAAATTTCTGTACATTTTAACAATTTTTACAAAAAAATTTGGAATATTTATTTTTAATTATGAATACCTTTTAATGTACAGATTGATTTTTAAGACATCAGGAATCTCCGAATTCTTGCTTGTAGCAACAAGCATCATTTAATTTATATTCTCCTATATCTGCATAAAATTTATGCAGATATTTTGAATAATTAAACATCAGAATTCTTTAAAAATATAGCATCGTTTTAATTATTCGCATACTGTTTAGTTTATAGAAAAATGTTTTTCTAATAATCGTAACTAATTGCAATATATTCTGTATTATATTAGTATCAAAATAAATCTATAATTATTGTAAAAATATACAATTTCTCCAAATACTTGATGTCAAATGCATATAAAAGTTTTTTTGTTTAGTTTGCAAAAAGCTTTCATGTTTGCAAATTTTAAATTGGCATAAAATTTTAAAAAATATACGAAGTATAAAAATAAATAATTTTCATCATCATCGATGCAACAGCCTCATGGTGAGCTAAGGCCGTTTGTTCGCTGGCAGATTTTAAAACTTTTAGATGTATACTTTTCACAAGGTAGGGTTGACTGTTGGGGTAGGTTTGTCAACCCTTCATCCAACTCTCAATTGAGACAGGGGGCTACTCTTTACAGTGGATTCCAAACCACTACAAACATCCATGAAACCGCCGGGACTCGAACCAGAAAACTGTGGCGCCAGAACAATAACTACTATGTGAAAAGAGATGCTGAAATAATTAATAAATAAAATATTTCAATATTTATTTCAGGTGCTGAAATAAATATTTCAGTATAAAAAATATTGCATTATCGAAATATTTAATGTGTGTAAAAATATTTTATGTGAATGCTATTTTGCGGTCAAATATCTAAAGGGTAACAAATGTTCTACTGTCATAACAAGTGTAGATTCACCGTTTCTTGTTTCAACGTTTTGAGATAAGCAAAAACAATTATATCACACTGGTTAAATTGGAAATATTTTCTTGACAATTAATTTTAACTTATTATAGTGCCCGACGTAACGCGTGTGAGCATTAGGGCCGAGGTTCAATCCGATGGCTGCTTTATTATAGAAAGGGTTTCAAAAAACGAGAAGGCACGATGGCGTTCAGCATCTTGCCTTGTGAGTTGGACTACCTGGTGGAAGTTTTCCGGGTTTTCTCCCCATACGATATACAAATGAGGAGTAGTTCCGCCAAAACTTTCTACTGGAAGGCACTGATCTCCTTCAGCGAATTGGAGCCAAGTCCGATTTCTACCTACGGGTGCTCTATCACAACAAAAGCTGCCCCTTTTCCACCATCCATGAGTAGATTACTCATGTGACGTCCCGTCCGCACAGCCGGACACTGGGGATTAGACACAACGACAACTTATTATAGTATTTTTGTAATGATTATAAATTGCTGCAAAATGATGCTAATAATAATCACCAGTCAATATTTCATTTCTTTTCTAACTTTTTAATTCAAAATTAAGCTATTACAAGAAAATATATTAACACTATGCTATGTCTTTTATTGCACTAGGTGAGATGCGAAATATATATGAGATACTAAAGAAATGTCCATTATCAAAGCAGTCCAATATATTTAATTTTGTAATAAAAAAAATTATTCATATGTTTTGATCTATTTTGATATATGTATATTGACACATGTAAAATGCTTGAAAAGACTCGATTTAGAAGTCCTATAGAGAGAGACTTAAATTTTAAATTTTAGTAAATTATCATTTCCAGTAAAGTATATTATCAACATCTTATAAATTAAAATTTTATCATTTATGTCAATAATTAAAAAATAATGAATGAAATTAAAAAGTTAATTTTTCAAGTTACTTATTTAAATTTATATGTCTTGAATTTAATTTTCCTTCCAGATACAAACAGATTATGCCAAGTTATGCATTGTCCTATCTTCAGTTTTTTGTTTTGCATGTCTAACCTCATACCGTTTAAGAAGATGAGGATGGAAAAATGATAACAATAAAGAAAGAAAAGTTTAAAATTACAGGAATACCTATGCACAATGTATTCAGAAAACAGAAAAATACAGTAAATAAAAAATGCTATGGTAACAATCAAATCAGTATCTATGTAACTAATGTTAGCTACATAGACACTAATTTGATATACCATGCCCTACATCTTTTCACAGATTTATCATTATATATTCCTTCTGCACTGTATACTTCACTTATGTTACAGTGCAGAAGGAATATATAATGGGGATAGGAAGAAAAAAAAAAATGGTCTACTGGTTATGCCTCTTCATTCATATTAGTTGCTGTTTAAAGGGAATTCTGAACCATTACAAACATTCGAGGTCCCACCGGGAATCGAACCGAATCCCTGTGGCACCAATAGCTTGTAACTTGGCCGTCAAGTCCTTATAATAAATAAAATATAAAAATATCAAAAAAAGGAATTATTAATTCACAATAGATAAAAATAATATAGATAGAAAATTATAATATATAAAAAGGGAGCGTGAGGGTTGTCAGAGTTTAATAATATGAATAAATAATAAATAATTAATGCTCATAAAAGATTTATATATATATATATATATATATATAACTACACACTATCCTTATTCTTTGTTCTCTATTCATAAACGTGCACACGCATGCACATGTACATTTGATTAAAAAGAAATGAGAAAGGTCAGAAATACAAAATGATCATACGAAGACTGTAATAAGGTTATGTACTGTAATAAGAACAATTGTCGTAAAAGTAAATATATGAAACATGAAATTTAGAATAGAAATATAGAATTTGTATTTGACTCTTCTAATACAGTATTGATAATACAGTAACAAATTAATAAATATGCATTTATTTGCTAAGTAATTTTTTTTCAATATGCTTTTATAGCAGAATTGGTAATTGTTCTAACAATGCGTCATTTTCGAACTTTTTGCTGATTTAAAAATCTATGATAGAAAATAGATATTTTTGTAAAATTTATTTCTTATTAATAAGCATGAATAACTTTTGGCAATCTGTTATTTTATTCAGAATTTTAATTTAATTATACGCTTTTGCATCCTTTCTTCAAAACTTTTGTAATTATTGTTTTCACTTTTAGTCATAATAATGAAGTTCATAAGTCACTTAAGTCATAATAATGAATATTTATTGTTGCAGTTTTCTTAGAAATATTAATCTTCCTGACATAATTTCTCTGAAGTTTTCAAACGAACACCTACAACCACAAAAATAAGCAAGCATTTATGCAAACATAGTATACAACTATCTCTTTAAAAACCTTATCGTCAATAATTTCAAAACAGGGTTTACTAATGTACCCAAAAAAGGAAGACCAATTTTTATTTTTTCAAAAAATTTTTTATTCGTTCTTCCAAATTTATGTCATCGCCTTCAAAGTAATCCCCTCCGGACACAATGCACTTATCCAATCCTCAATGCATGCTGAAAAGTCTGGCCAGGATGGCCTTCAAAGCGAGCGCAGATTCACGTTGAATCTCTTCAATTGACTCAAAACGGTGACCCCCGGAGTGGTCTTTTGAGTTAAGTCTTATTAAAAATTATGATTTTAAGTTGTAATTTACTGATAATTTATTTACTTGAAAGCATAAAATGAAAAAAAAAGAAACATTTTAGGCACATAATCTGCCTCAGTTTTATGTAGTTCGTATAATTTATCTTTTTGAATTGGGCTTCCACCAAAATTGCATGCCTTTTATCTTAATTAAAAATATGTATGGAATTAAAAATATATAAGAAAAAGCATAATTTCAGCAAATAAATAAAATAAATACTTAAACATTTCAACTTTAAAAGTGTTAAAAAATAATGCATTGCACGTTTATTTAAATCTGATTTAGAGGATGTATAATTATAATTTAAGCTGCTTTTGAATGCAGTACTACTGAGGAAACAAAATTTTAGAATCTTAAAATGTATTCATTTCATACAAACAGTCAAATTCTTGCAGTGATACAAATTAGAAAATAAATACAACAGTTTTCCAGGCTAAATATTTTACATAACATTTTGTGAACATCAATGGTTGACATAAAAATAAAAAAAAAAAACATAATGCAATATCATTTATGCAAATTTTTGAGTAAGGTGAAAATTATTTTTGTTAGTCAAATTTAATTCATGAATAGGCAGCATAAAACAAATACGAAAATGTGTATATCCTTTTCAATTTTTAACTTTTTTAACATTTTATTTTAATAATAAATATTAAATAATCTTTTCAGTGAAAACGACAGAATTGTTAATATAATAGACATCAATTAAGAATATTCATATTTATAATCTAATTGAAATGCATTGCATGTTATATTTAAATTGGCATTTTCAAAAAATATATATACACTGAAAAAATATCTTAGCCAATAATAAATTAATGAATAAGATAAATCTAACAATTTCGATTAATTATGTGCTTCAATAAATAATGTTTTTGCTATAGCATCGTATTCCATATTTTTATTAAATTATATATTCTTTTGATCCGCTAATTTTTAGTTCATGTATTATTTTAGCTTTTCTTATTTGAAGCGTTTTCAAAATTTTGAGTAGGCTGAAGAAATTAGTAGAAAATTGTACTTTTATTTTTTCCCAATAATTATAAAAACTGTCTTTATAATGTTTTTCCATGATGTAATCTGCCATTTTAAACAAGAAACCTGCAATTTTAACACTTTAATGGAGTTCCACGTATGCCCCCTAAACCGGAAATTGGCTATTAAATAAGAATATGGATACGGAGTGACGACGAAGGTGAAGTGGCTTGAAAGAGTGAGTGTCCCCGATCCACGAGGGAACAAGTTGTGCTGTCACAGGATTTGGTATTTGGAGAGCATCACGAATTACTTCAAGCGAATCGCTCGAGCACTTGATTAATTTGTAGCGTGAGGGAGAAGGGATCAAAGTAGAGGAGAAAATAAGTCGGATGCTTTTCAATAGTCGTCATAGCAAGAATGCTTTGCATGTGATTCATTGTAAGTTGCTTCTGTACCCTCACAACAAACATCTTCTTATACGCTAGCTTTCGCTGAATGAAATTGAGAATATTTCCTTGTAGGGTTACTATAGTTTAAACATAAAAATGGAGGCACTTCTTTAGACGGCATATATTCATGCATAACTGTAAGGAAATTAACAGATCAATTGGGTAATAAACCTGTTACATTCAAGTGAGAAGATAAGGGACGAATTTAAAAAAAAAAAAATAGTAATTCAGTTATAATTAAAAATTTCTAAAAGCTAGACGTATAATAACCTAAAGCAAAAATACACACACAATACAACAGAAAATAAATGACTAAAATGTAAAGCAAACAAAATCTCAATACATGTTGGAGTATTAAGCCTTAAATAACGACAAGAAATAGACAAAAGGGGTGAATTAGTTTCTAGTATGCGAAGCTCTTTGTCGATTGTAACACAATGTGTGTAATGATTATTTATAATGTATTTACATTAAATAGAATCTTTACTTCTAAACTTAAGGAATTTCCCAAAGCACTAAGTAGTAGTTACCTTCTTTAGTTCGAAAAAAATTATTGTCCATTCACATTTTTATAAAAATATGCCATGATATTTATCTAATAGAGCTGATTTGAAAAAGACTAATACCAACCCTTAATATCAATGTCAGCATCCAAAACTTTCCACGAATCATTATGTTTAACAAAAGGAAAAAAATTCTACTTTACCATAAATAGACTTAAACCCTGGTATTTCAATATCAGCATAAAAATGCATGGAAATTAATCATTTGATCAGAACTATTTCCATCTGTAAAGATACTCTCACACACAAGTCACACTGAACACTGATAGTCACACTGAACACAGAAAAGTATTTCAGAATCCCCTTTAAAGAAAGTGCCCGAAAACATTTTTAGATTATTAATTTTTTAATTTGATTTTTTTTAGCCTTATTATAGTTAAGAATTTTTCCAGTAGTTTACAGTTTCCCAAACTCTCTATATTTTGAACTTTTTCCCATATTACTTCTAAGAAATTATAAACTGAATGTGAGGACTTCTGGGTTTATGTATATCGAATGTACATATTTAAGTTATATATTCATGTCATACATTCAATATTAATGTTATGTATTCATATTCATGTAATACTATTTGATTGTGTTAGTAAGAAGTTCATGAAAATTACGTGATGCAAACATTGATCAATTTTGTAATTCATTTTTTTCTTTCTCTTTAAATTTTTGATTGATATGTTGCGTTCTACAGTATATATGATGTCTTTTACTTGAAGGGGCAACCGACTAGTTAATTCGACATCCTATGAAAATCTAATCATCTGCTATGAAGTGATCAGCTGCATAATACGTTTACATATTTTACGGTGAAGTTTACGGTTATACGTTTACATATTTTTCTATTAATAAAATAAATTTTAATAAAATGAAAAGAAAATTGAATTAAAAATGTGAAATAAAATAAATGTGTAAAAAAAATAAAAAATAAAAATAATAAAAATAAATAAATTCTATTTTCAAAAATAAAATTTGTATAATTAAAAAAATAGAAAATATAAAAAAAAAATAAGTCAAGTAAAATTAAATAAAACATAGTTTCCGAAAAATAAATTAAAAACGAATAAATTCCTTTAACAGCAGCAATAACAAAAATAAAATGAAACAAAATAAAATAAAAATAAAAGTATAAAAGAAAGATCACCTGCTGAAATAATTATTTGTAAAATAAAAGATATTTGTCGCAGGAACAACAAATTAAAAATAATAATAAATAATCCTTTTATAAAATTAATTTTGTAAAATAAACTAATTTAAAAAACAAAACAAAAAAAATTAATTAAAAATATATTATTTAAAAAAATCACCTTTCTTCCAAGAAGACAACATTCTGATATTGCCACTGGAACACCACCCCTCCATCGAGGTGACAAAATATCCCTCTAAACAAGTAATAAAAAAAAAAAATTTTTAAAGTCAATTCCTACTTTTTTCCCACTGCACCATCTATTGGTAGATACATTCAACTTAAATCTAAAAAAAACTAAAATTAATGAATTAAATTTAATGAATGGATTAATATTTGAAAAAACTGTATTACCATCACGTGTCATCCATTATAAGTTTCAAAAAAAATGTATTTGAACTTGTAGTGGATGAATAAAAAGTCTTTTATGACCGATTGAAAATTTGAACAAGATATATATAGGGAGAGTGTGAGCTAATAGAAGGAATTGAAAAACACCATCATACACCGTTAAATTATTATGATGTTGCCACAGGCAAAAAATTTCACAAAAAAAAATATTAAATTCCCCCCCCACCTCCACTAAGATGAACCTTCATCTACCTGGATTACAATTTATGTATGCATACACATATACTAGTACGTGCTTTGATATGTGTATATGTATGAATGTGTGCGCATGCTTGAGTATAAATTCTTGCATGTATGTAAGTTTAAATGTATAATGCACATGCATAATGTGCATTATATGCTTTCGCGTTATCATTCACCTTTCATGAAAATTTCTTGCATAATACATACCAAAATAAAAATTCTGAATTTTAAAAAGAAAAGAATTTACATTTAAAAATTGAAATATATTTTAAAAAATTTTTGGATATATTTAATTAATTTTTATATCTTGAATAACATAGTTTCTAAACATATGAAAAACGTTAAAAAGTTACAGAAAGGGAATGTTATTGCAGAAGATTTTTGTACCTTCAAGCTCTTTCTAAGTTTTAGTCATTAAATATTTTTGCTTATTTATTGTATTTCCCATTGCATAAATATTTCAACAATTTTTGTTAATATCCACTTGTTTCCATCACTTTTATTGCTATTGTTAATGAGTAATTATTTAGGAGAAAAAAAGTCTTTTTTATTGTTATATCTACTCTTGCTGGAACTTGTTGACATTTGAATTAATTTAAACATGCGTAGCTCTTTCAATGCACTTAACTCTTTATTAACAAATTTTAAACAATTACCAAGCAATTTGTTTATAGAATTCTACAACAAAAATCCAATATATTTACTTAATTGCAGGATAGCAGAGGCATATGACAGAATTTTACCTTTCATTTTTTTTTTTTTTTTTTTACTATCATACTTTTTATTAGGCATTTTAGATTAAATTTGCTATTATAATTAAAATATTATAGTTGTGAAATATTAAAATGACATCAATCTACAAATTAAAGTCGAAGAAATTGTAATATCTGAGCTTTATTTTCAGGTTTCAGTAAATAAATTTGGTATTTTTATGTAGAACATATTTCTCGAAAAATAATATCTAAATTATCATGTTGCATTCTTCACGTTTACATTGCATTCTTTTTACCATTAAACTGACCCGCAAAAAAAAAAAATCAATATAAAAGATTGTCTTCAAGTAGAAAAAGATATCAACATTGCATGGAAGAAATGCGAAAACAATTTTGCACTAATGGAGTAGATCCGAGACTTTTTTTTTATTTTTGCCTCGATAAATTTTTGCTCCCCTCTTCATTTGCAAAAGTGTTTTATTGAAATACATTCCACCCTACGCAATTTTTTTTCCCACTTAAATATCTCCTCACCTGACAAGAGATGTTGGGGAATCGACGTTTCTTTTTACTTCTTTCATCTTTGTCTGTATTAACTTTTCTTCTCTACTGTTGCTTAGGGTTTCTGATTTTTAATTCCTTCAAGAAATTAAATGTAATTTATGTGCTTTTTGTGTAAGAAAGTTATATTTTGAAGTTAATTTTGTTGGAAAATGATCGTGATTGTTACAAACGTTTATGCATACAAATTAATTGTACTTCTTTTTATAAATTTTGATTGTGATATTCTCCAAAAGTTGGAGATTACTAGATTACAAATTACAGAGATTTCAAAATATGAAAATAAGAGAAATTCAATTGTTTTTTTTTCAATTTAATCAATATTTTAAAAGATTTAACAAGAATATGTTTGTTCTTAAAATTTTATTTTCTGATGGAAAAGTACGCTTTTAATACTTTTCTTATTTTTTAAAATATCTAATAAAAAATTGATTAAAATGCATTTCTTTAAATTATGTTTCTTAAAATTACCAATGTTTTTTACAATCTTTCCAAATGTTCCTCTAATAATTTTTTCTATTAATTTGCATAATAATAGTTATTGTGATTCACAAATCAAATAAAAAATTTTAGAATTTTTCACAAAAACATTTAGTTAAAAAAATAATCTTTCTTTTAATTATGATTCGTGTATCGGGCTTAATGTTATTGAGCATATTTTAATACTCTTAAAGTTTCCACGAATTTCAGAGAGTTGTATTGGAGCAATGCATTAAGCATATCTTCTAAAAATAATTACTTCGAAATTTCAATATTTTTGGCAATTATTTTAAAGAAATTTTAAGATTTCATTCTTGTATTAATCGTAATATCCGAAATAGATTTTATAGATGCTGTATAAAGAAACTATAATTTGAAGATGATTTGTTTTATTGGAACAAATAATAGGCCCTTAATAATTTATTCGAAATATGCTTAAAAGTTTTGGTTAAATGAATTTATTTTGAAGGTCTTCAAATTTTAGAATGGTTGATTAAGAGTTACTTACAGTGTTTCTATGTTAGCTCTTTTATTCCCATGGTTGGTTGTTCAATTGAAATATTATAAATGAGAAAATGATCAGGATAAAAAATGTCCTTCATGAGAATGACATTGAATATTAAATTGTGAAATAGTACCAGTGATATAGTTTTTATGAAGAAACAGATAAGTCTATAAATTCAAAATGGTATATCGTAATGCGTATGTACATTAAATGAAAAAGATCCAAATTCATGTGGTATTTTTGTTAAATATGATAAAAAGGCTCAATTACGTCAGCAACATTTTTTTTTTTTTCAAACAGAGTAAATAAAGTATTTGAAAATTGGGACAGTTATAATTAAAGGTGAAGATAATGTTATTTAAAAATAAAAATTACAAAATATTATGCTTTCTATCTAAAGAAAATGAAATATACTCAAAGAGATCGATTTTATAAACCCGATTATAACTTTATCCCTTTCAGAATTGCTGGCAAAACTTCAAAATTATGTCTTCAAAGTTTTGGGAGTTATTTGAAGGTCAATCAAAAATGATAGAACTTAAAAGTTAACTCCACGTTCTATTAAATATGAAAGGTAATTAAACTAATTAAATAACTACAATTTCAAGAAATTAATTTTATTTTATAAATATTAATAAAAGAAATATTTTTTTATTATCCTCGTAGTAGAGAATGAAATGAAACAAATATTCCTTTTTAAATAAGTAATTTTTGAAATCAGTTGCATAAATTAAAGCATTAAATTAAGTATTCAAATTAATTTTTCTCCGCATTCATATATGTTGCAATTTCAGTTTTGTATTTACGATATGTATTTCAATCCATGTAATAATTGAAAATTCATATCGAATTAAAATTAAGATTCCTTGTCGAATGTTAGAAAAAACATCAAACAAACAAAAAAACAAGTAATAAAAAAAAAAATTAAAGTCAATTCCTACTTTTTTTTCAACTCTATTGCAGAAAGTCCTTTATAAATAATGTTCCTTCATTTTTTAAGTTTATCTGAGCCATCTATTGGTAGATATATGCAAATTAAATCTAAAAAAAAAAAAAGTAAAATTAAATAATTAAATTTAATGAATGAAAATGTTTGAAAAACTGTATTAGCATCAGTGTCATCCCCAAAAGTTCAAAAAAATATATTTGAACTTGAGTGGATGAATAAAAAGCATTTTATGAAAGATTGAAATTTTGAACAAGATATATATAGGGAGAGTGGGAGCTAATAGAAGTAATTGGAAAAACATAAATAACTTTCTATCATTAATTTTTTCTTATACTGTTCTTTTCCTACTTTAGAGCGGAGGACATATCGGTCATGTCATTCGTATACTAAGATGACTAAAAATTTTTGAAATTAATTTTATTTGCTTAATGCTGGTAATTATATTTTTATATGTTTTTATTTTTATTTATAGTAATATAACAATAAATACAATTACAATTGAAAGGCTCTTTTCCCACTAAGAGAAACATTAAATGATTTTTTTCACAATTTTATTTTGAACGATTTACATTTTTGCAGATTAAAGAGACCCCCCCCTTCTTCCACTCCTGTTTATCTCAGAATCTTTAAACTTATATATTTCTTTTTGTGAGCATAAAACTGTGTATTAAATTATCATTAGAACATTAGTTATTATTTTTTTCTAAAAAAACAAGAAAATGGGATAAGAGTTTTCCTTTTTTCTCTATATATCTAAGTAAAATAGATATTTTTAATCTTAAATTGAATCACATTAAAAAATCAATGTTAAAATCATAAGAAGAATACTTTAATAAGAAAAAGTAAGAAAGTATTGATAATTAAAAAAGTAGTAGTATTTGAAAACTGAAATTGAAAAATAAATTAATAACAAATATGCTATTTAAAAAGTTCTTATTTTTGAAATGGCTAAGTTAAACATATTACTGTAATGCTTTAATAATAAAAAAATTAGTAGATAGTGTTATAGGAATATTGATCCTTCTTAAAATAAAATTTTGCTTTTTAATGAAAAAGTAGTTTAGTTAATATCATTAATGTTTATTTTCCCAAAATTAATTGATATTTGCTTTTTTTTGTAGCTATCATTAATAATTCATTTGAAGTTACGTCTCAATAATTTATTTGTGTATCCTCCAATTCGGTAGTTGTTCTATAGTTTATTTTATTAAGGAACAGATTTCTAATCATTATAAGGATGGACAAAACTAATTTTATTGGCAAAATCATTGAAACAAACATAATTTTTATTGAAAAATTCCTATTTAATTTAACTATTACGTAATACTCTGTATATAACCCAAAGATAATTTTCCAAGTACAAACAGGAATCTTGTGAATCATGTTGTAGAAAATGTAAAAAGAAAAAGATTCGCATTATCTAGGTAAAGTAAATGGCAAAGAATAATTTTAACTTCGATCAATTCAAGCTATTATAATAAATGCAGATCAGTAATT